>JASANF010019814.1:0-78345 GCA_030248245.1 Trissonchulus sp. WLG1_4
TCGCATATACTTCCAACAACCAATCAAATGCTAGCACAAGCCATCCAATCAGAATAAGTCCCGGTCACGTGGTTTCTGACGTTGATTTTTCAAATACACAGCAGTCAAAGTGGGGGTTTTAAGTTTATTTTTTTGTGTTTTTAGGCTAAAATATGGTAAATTAAAACTATTTTCACCTAATTTAAAGCACATCAAATGGAAATGGAGAAACGGAAAACCAAATTTTGCTGTTCTAAATACACAGCAGTCAAAATGAGGTTTTTTAAGTTGGGTTTTTGTGTTTTTAGGATGAAATATGGCAAATTGAACTTCTTTTAAATAAATTGAAGCATATTACAGAGAAATGGATAAACAAGAAACCAAATTTTGCTGTCCAAATGAAAATTGTAATGCATGGTACCTTCACAACAAAAATTTGTTGAAGCACATCCGGCTGTCACATCCTGAACTTGGGCCAGTTGGAAAAACTGGAAACGGTATGCGGTATAAATTTCATTTTAGTGTGAATACTGCACGTCCTATGATATGTGATACAACTTCTAACCCGGCCATGTTTTACTGCACATATTTCATGCCGTGGCAACAAAGTTTAAGATTCACGTGAACAATGTAGCTTCAGTACAGCAGTATGCACATAAACGCTGGGACTAATCAAAAGCTGAAGCCTAAATTGAAACCTGAGTCGAAATTTGAGAGTTCTAGAAAACGCACAGTTACATTCATATACATATATAGGCATTGCTTAAAACAAAATACCTAGCAAAGTATTGCAACTGCAGTGGGTTAACAACTAATGCTACAAGCTACCGATACTTGTTATACTTGAGCACAACTTTTGATAAAATTTTTTGGATTTTTTCAGCTCGCTGTTTGGAGAAAAATTGCAATTTTGTTCACAGAAATCTGCTGCAACTGCAGCAGCATCTTATAGATGTTCATGGCATTGTCAACGAACCAGAAGTTTTAGATTTTCCTGACTTTGACAGTAAGATTGTTTTCTAAGAAAGAAAAATTTGCACCTTATATGTATAGTAAGCAGTATGTGAGTAGCTGTATGTGTAAACCTGCAAGTTATCGGATTGCTATATAATACTACGATACTTACTTTCAAATTTATTTTTCCATTGCATTCTGTACTTGTATCATTCTTGATACTTTTTAGCTATGTAAATGTTTCACGTGCTTTACGGTCATGTTTCAGCGTTTCAACAATGGAAAAGCAAAATGGAAAGCGATACAAACACGTTTTATTCCAGAGCACGAGGGTGGTGCAAGGATTCAACCACTGCATTGCAACGAATAGACTATTATTGTCACAGGTATCTTGGTTTTCGAACGCTTTTGTAGAACTTTAAAGATTACCCAAGGTCAGTATTTAGTTCTTTTAGTAGTTTTAGTTTAGTTTAGTTTAGTAATAGTTTTTTAGTGTGTAAATACCTGGCTATATAATCATGTCTCATCATTGTGAAAATTATTTCTTCTATATATCTTGAAACTTTTTAAATAATTTAAAGTTCAACTGCTAAGTAGCTGTTCACTGGTCAAGTAATTGATGTTTCAGGTCTGGTTCGTATGCCACAATAGCGCAAAGAAGAACTCCTCCGTCGAAGGGATCATGCAAGATTAATTCTATGTGCACGGCAAAACTAACAGTGTATAAACTTTCCAACAATCGTGTGTTGGTTAAGTATTGGAAGAATCACTACGGCCATAGTGTGGACATTCAGCATCTTCGGCTGTCAAAAGCGGATACTGCGATTATTGTAGAAAGCTTAACCGAGCCAGGAAACCCAACTGTTGGCCAAGTTTTTAAGAAGTTACGATCAATTGCACAAAGTATGTTTTACTTTCAATTATATTAAATACTTTTCTTCTTCTTACTTTAAATTTATATACACTAAATGGACCTGCATACATTATTAGTCAGTACTGTATATAACTGTATACTTATATTCATACAGACTTCCGCATCCGCAAACACAAAAATTTTGATTCGTCACTTTCCGGGCACCGTTCGTCACTTTCGCAAAAGATGAAGCTGGTCGTACGTCGACAAATAGGGAGCTTTTTGCACAGTATTGTATGTTTATAGATTGTGTAAGAGTGTATGTAGACTCAGCAAGCTTATTTTGGTATTTTTGCACTGCTATATCAACATGATTTCATTTTGTTTCAGCTGCCATGGAGAACAAAGAAAATCCTCGCAGATTCCACTTTATACAACCGTCTGACCTGCACAATGTGAAACGACGCAAAAAACTTGATCGATGGATCCGTGACAGCGATGACATTACGAGCGTTAATTTTCTTGTGGCTGAATTGAACTTTGACGGAAATGAAATAGGAACATGTATCCGCATGTTTAAAAATAGAGGCGAAGAGGGTGCTAAAATTGGTCACTCGCATGGTTTGGATCTTGAGGATTTTTTGCTGGTATTCCAGACAAACTATCAAAAAAATCGGCTGAAAAAATTCAGTCACACGCTGCTAATAGACGATACACACGCTATTACTCAATACAAAGTCAGGCTAACTACTCTTATGGTCCTTGACGATTTTTACGAAGGGGAACCTGTTGGCTGGATGATCTCTTCCCGACATGACACTGTGGCGTATGAAAACTTTTTCAAAACTGTGCTGTCTGACTTGCCTGACGCACACATAAAGTATTTCATGTCAGATGGCGATGAAGCTTTTTTTAATGCTTTCAAAAACGTGCACCCACACTCAGATTCTACCAAGAAGCGTTTATGCATTTGGCATGTGCATAAAAATTTGATACGGCACCTTGGAGCAGTCAAGACAGACGCGGCGACAAAAAATGCTTTTTATCAGAAGTTGTGTGTATTAATAAATGTAACCTCATTGCCTGAATTTGAAGTAAGTTTTGCAATGATAAGTTTACATTCTTTGACATTTTTAGTTTATTGGCTTTTTATGTGGACTTTCTGACTTAAAATATTACTTCGTACTATAGTAATACCTGAGGTATTCATGATTTTATTAGCATAGTATGTAAAAACTCACACAAGCTGCAACTTTAATCGTATTTTTAAATGCAAGCTAAAAAACCGTCGTTTACAGTATCAGCAGTAGCTCTTGATCAGCTCATTATTATGTGAAGATTGGGGGGAAGTTTTTGGAAAATAATAGCGTTGGCAATTTTTTGTTGTGATATTTCAGGACATGGCTGCGTCGATGGAAAGAATGTATGGGGATTCAGTTTTTTGGAAATTTTGGAGTTATTTTTCGTCTGAATATCTGCAGCGGCCACATGAGTGGGCAGCCGCATACGATTCCTTCGAATGTCCTGTACGGACCAATATGTTTCTCGAAGCGTTTCATAAAACTCTCAAATATGGGTGAGCAGAAATAAAGTCATTAAATTGCACTTATTTGTACCTAATTTTATTGTAATATTATTTTATATATTTATTTAATATTTTTGATATATTCATAATGAGCGTGTATCCCACCCTGAGACAGCAGGCACCCGCCTCAACCAAAATTGAGTAAAAAATCAAAAAATCCCAAAAAGTTTTCGGCTGTGGCTAAAAAAGTACCCCGAAATTGAGTTAAACATCAAACGACTGCGAAAACTTTCCGGCTGTCGCTAGAAAAAAACAAAACCAAGGACCACTCAGGCAGCGGTCCGGCACCCCCACTGGCCGATTGCTCCCGTGTACCTTTGTTCACTATATTGGTTGTGATTTATTTCAGAGATTCTTACTTTGCCCGCAGACAAAATAGACGGCTCGACAAACTTGTTGGGCATTTGGTGGATTATGAGAAGAACAGAAAATATGACAATCTTGTCAAGCAAGTGATGGGACGCGTGTCCGCAAGAATTTCGACTGTCAATAGCAGACACTTCCGCGCGACCCAGTTGGCCGACTACGAAATTTGTTATTATTCTGAGCCGGGTTGTCGCAAAAGCGCGACGGTGAGCTGTCCGAAAAAAGGAAAGCTTTATTTTGTTCAACAAAATTCAGACACACTTCTCTGTTGCAATGTGAAATGCGTGCGCTGCAAAATTTGCGTACACGCTTACACGTGTTCATGTAGTGACTACTTAATGCAGTCAACCATGTGCAAGCATATTCATTTTTTGTGCATCAATAGCGGCCCCACAGATGAGGCAATCGGCGTGTCTCTTATTCCCGATCCAAATTTTTCCCAGCTAAGTGACACATTAGAGGAATTGTGGCCTAATGATAAAAGTGAAAATCGAAAAATCGAAATGAGTGATTTTATTGAAATTGGAAAAAAGTTGGAGTCTGTACCTCTTAGCGAGTCCGCCGCAGAGGAGGTTAATAATTTAGTATCGGCTATTAAGCGGATTGCTGAGCAAGCAGAAGCTTTGCAAACTATGGAAACGGCCGCTCCTTTACAGAAAGATGCATCTTTTAGTGGCCAGAAGAAGATTGTGAAACAGACAAGATTCGAAAAACTGCCCAATCGGAAGAAAAAAGAAAAGCCTGAAAAGGTGACGCCTGAAACTCAAGCTACTATTCTTCTGCAGCATACTACACCGCAGCTATGGGCGCATGACTATGTATAAGCGAATTTTTTGATGCTTAGTGTCGTATATAATTGAACAACGTGACAGTGTATAGCTTGAAAACTTTTGGACTAGTAGAACTTATTGTGTTATTAATCTGGTCAAACTATTGTGCAATGGCTGTGTATGTTTGTCTACGTAATCGCGTTTTTTCGCGATGTTTTTTCCGCAATACGGTTATATTTTTAAACTATTTTTAAAACCTTAAAATTTGAAATTGTTTGAAAAAGTTTGTAGTCAAAGTCAAATGCTGATGTGAATGTTGATGTGTTTTAGTAGGTATGTACGGGTTTTTAGTTCAGAGTAACTGTTATATATGTTTGTTAAATACAATATTTCTCTTATATACTGTCACTTATAGAAGGAACAAGAGCTACATAATATGTTATGTTAATCAAAAGTAAAAGATTTTGACAAAAAATTGTGTATGTATTTTTTACTTCAGAAGCATAGATGCACACAAAGCTGGGCGCGTAAGGGAAGTCACCCTAAAACGACGCGCCCTCTTCTTATCACTGTCTCATCTTCCATCTGGCGGCCAAAAAATGTCCCAGAAATGATTAAAAAATCTTTCTATCGTGTGCATCACTGCTTAAAAACCAACATGTAAGTGCGCAAGTTGCGTAGTCAAAATGAATGTTGAATACTGAAGACCAAAAAATGTTGAATACTGAAGAAATAAAACACAATATTTCTTTGAGGAACGAACAAATTTCTCCCTGCTATTAGCAAACCATCTGTGTGTTTTTTCAGTGTTAAACATTTTTTGATCAGACTTAGGTCTGACTTAGACATTGCGTGGCCTTGATAATGGTGGTGGTACCAGTGAAATATCGATAATATATACAGGGACCAGACGGCGCGGGTAGGAGTTGTATAGATATACACACATGTACATGCATATATATACACACATATATATATATACATATATATATATATATATATATATATATATATATATATATATATATATATATATATTTTTTTTTTTTTATATATATATATATATATATATATATATATATATATATATATATATATATATATATATATATATATATATATATACATATATATAAGGTGCGCTTCCGGTAGATTTAGGGTGGATTTCACAAAGCTGGTTTTATTAAACCTGAAGCACGGCAGGTCTCTGTTTTGCTGAAATTTCAACTGAACTAAAACCATGGTTTAAAAAATCCACAAACTTCGTAAAGAATCAGGCGGTGTTTCTTAATGAAATTACGTTTAAATTTTTTAAAAACGTACGTAACACCATGGTTTCGTAAAACCACCTTTGTGAATTCTAACCTTAAGGTTTTAGGGTGTAAATATAAAAAATATACTCCTGATATAAAAACCAATTAAAATAATTCGGATTGAACTTACTGATATTAAATTTAATATAAATCCAGTTTAGAAGTTCAGGTCACACTAATGGCTAGATTTGTTTGGGGTACTTAATAGCATACCCGAAACATCTCTAGCCATCCAGCAGACTCTGAGTATGACAATAACACAGAATAGGCAAGAATAAATCTAAAAAGAAAATGTACAGACATACATACATACATAAATTCGGTCAACTGGAGACGTATCAGAAATTTTTCCGACAAAATTTAAAACAAAAGATGGGAGTGTCATATCAGACGGTGAATTCCACAAGTAAATGTAGCATAATATACTCGTGTAGACATGCACATGCAGCATAATGTAGTTGTGTATACATGCATAGGCTTTGATGAAAGACAATAACGAGGAATAGTAAGCCACATAGTCGCAGGGGTCTGGGGGCGGCAGCCCCCAGAAAAAAAAATTTGGAAAATTTTTGATTTTTAGGCCAAATTTAGTCCATTGGAGACGTATCAGAAAATTTTTCCTGCCGGACCATAAAAACCAAAGGGGGGAGGGGACCCTTGTGTAAAAAATCACTGTGGAAAAATTTCGGGGGGGGGGAATTCCCCATTCCCCCCCCCCTGGGTACGCCCTTGTGTGTGTGTGTATATATATATATGTATGTATATATATGTATGTATGTATATATATATATATATATATATATATATATATATATATATATATATATATATATATATATATATATATATATATATATATATATATATATATATAGATGGGATACACATTATAGAGATTGGATTTGATAGATTAGATAGACTGAGATTAGATAAAGATGGGATGTCCGATGTATCATTAAATTTTCATGAAGTTTGTGAATAAATAAATAGAATAATAATGTTGGCGAAGAGGCAAATCACGAAATACATTTTTGTCTATAAAATACAGAAGTGAAGCGCATTTGTCAATAGCCGATAATGAAACCTGTATATAATTTTGGTATATAACACTTGGCCAATCTTTTTTCAAATTTAAGTAGATTTCCTTTCCACCTCTAATGTTTTTTTGTAAAGGGGATTGGCTACTGTGCCTAGACTGTTTTCAACAAAGGGGGGGGGGCGAGACTGGATTCTGCACAGTTGACGCACAAAAAATTCACACAATTCAAAATTAAATTTTAAAAAATCAAAAATTTTCCAGTTTTAGCAATTCTAGACTGCAAAATAACAATACACAAAACTTCGTCAGTTTTATTAGTTTTAACAAGAGTAATCGAGTATATATATATTGATTTAGCTCCTGTGAATATTAATGCAAAGTCAGCTCGCTAATACCCAAAGCTTGGCGAATTTTTTTAACAAGCTGATTTAACGAATGCTTCAAAAAATGTGATAATAAACATAGAGACATTAACCAATTAGATTCAATTTTAAGTGTAATGAAAACGAAAATGATAATTACGATGCCTACAATGGGAAAAAATTGCTGTTATTTTAAGTTTGAATAGAAAAGTGATCCATTGATTTGAAGAGGCGTTTTTGTCTCAGAATCAGAAATGGTACTTTCAAGTGTACTGTATATATAGTAATTAAGGCCCCTGAACGTCATTTTGTGCTCTGTTTTGCTCTACTACCCTTCTGGACCACCAATCACTCTCCTTAAGGGGATCCAAATGGATCATATTATCGAAATTGAAAATTCGATGCCCATAAAAGTAATTTTGGCTCCTGAACGTGAATCGCTCTCCGTTTTGGTCTACGACCTTTTCGAACGCCCATACAACACCCCCTTAAGGGGGCGCTCCGGGAATCAAGGTATTAGGCCATAACTTTTTTCAGCTAACGAATTTGGACGGGTATCAAGAAGCAAAGTTACTCAGAATGATCTGGGCTTTCATTTGATACCAATATCAAAATATGTGGAAAATTGCCAAATTTTACAGTTTTTACTGGCAAACTGCCAAATGGGTGATCATTGAGCAAAAAAATATTAAAAATTTATCAATGCACATCATTATACACAAAATAGCAGTCGAAAAATGTTTGATACGGCAAGATAAATTTTTTGGTCCATTTTTGCCCGCAAACCGACTTTTACCAAAAACTGTGTTCGATTTGGTACATTTTTAACATTATCTAAAAAATTGTGTAACATTGCTTAGCTACCTAAACTGTTTTTTACTGGGGTCTTGGGTCCCCAAAATTCTGCAAAGTTTCAGCGCAATCGGATAACGCTACGCAAAGTTGCTGGCTCAAAAAAATCATACTGAGCAGTGCTCACGGTAATTTTCGGCATTCGATATCTTTTTGCTGCTTCAACTGATTTCGCTAAAATTTGGCATGAAGATAGCCTATGATTGTGCGCAGTTGAACATTCTTTTATTTTTTAAAATAATTTTCTAGACCATATTATTACCACTGCTTTTAGTGCCCAGAGACCGACCTCGAAAATACAAAAATTGCAAATTTAACAAATACGCACTAAATAATCAAAAACAAAAAATAATTTTCAACTAGAGGAGCGCAAGGGCTACATTTTGGTACATGAATCATGATTTTAAGACAAACATGCTATTAGTTATCGCTGGCCGAAAATTCACTCACGCGCAGTGTCTGGCAGTCACATGACATTATCACGCGATTTAAAATTTTTACACAGGGGTTATTTCATACCATATGAATTACTTATTTAGTAATATTTTAGTTTTATCAACTTTTTGCTGACTTTTGAGGCAACTCCCGATTCCCGGAGCGCCCCCTTAAGGGTGTTCACGTCCAAAAGGTTCAAATTTGCAAAATTGGGATTTTGATGGCCACTGGCCAGTAGTGTATATAGATAATTTGGACCCATGAACCTGAATGCGAGGTCCATTTTTGCCTTGGAACGTCTTGTACTTGACTACGGCGGCTACAGTAAAGGGTCGTCTGTCAAGCATTGATGGCCTTCGGCTTAAAATAGAGGAACTCTTGTGTAGAATAGAAGGTCCTCAGCCTAGAATAAACTGTGCTCTGCCGAGAATAGACAATCCTGTGCTAGAATAAAGGGTCATCATGTGCCTATATTAGAAGGGTCCTTTGCATACATGGGCGTGGGGGGGGTAGGCATCTTCACCTCCCCCAGACAGGTGCTTCACCCCCAGAATGCTTTGAAGGTAGCTCACGAAGCAAAAATCGGTGGCTCACGAAGCAAAAATGGCCGGAAAAGTTGCTCCGCACCCCCCCCCGTGGCTCGCCCCCCCCCAGAATTCGGTAGCTGCCCACGTATGGTCCTTTGCGTAGAATAAAGGGTCTTCTTCCTAGAATAGAGAATTAGAGTATCCTGGGCCTAGAATGAGGAGCCCGTACATGCATTGTGTACACGTACATTATGCTGTATTTGCATGTCTACACGAACGAGTATATACAGTTTGCTGCATTCAGTTGTGTAATACACTGTTTGATGCGATATTCCCATCTTTTGTTTTATCCTGGGGAGGTTAGCGCAATGGGCAGAATACAAAGTTGCCTGAGCGGGGCATGTCTTTACCTCTTTCTTTTGTTTTATTTTCCTGTCGGAAAAAATTTCTGATACAGACCAAATTCGGCCTAAAAATTGAGAAAACCCATTTTTTTCTGGGTACGCCAGCTCCGCCCCTTCTGAAATCAAAGTCTGGGACCACCAGTGGTTAGGGTTATGTATATACATTCAGTGTATTTTCTATTGGTTTAGATCGAAACATGATTCCACAGTGAGCATGATATTTTTATTGTGGCTGTTATTGTTTGCTGACGGGTTGACGGCTGTGGCCAATGCCAGTAAGTTGGTCATTTCCTTGGTTTTATGGTGTTGTGTAGATATTTATATACTAATGTTAATTTTTATTTCTCACAATCACCTATATAATGATACCGAACATTAAGTGCAATAGTAACACTGTTTCTACTGATGCTTTTGTGTAGCTGGAAACAGGCTACTGTCTTTTAATTTAAAACTTGAAGTTAGACGTCCGCGTATGATACGTGTGTAATTAACAGTCTTATTTGAGAGCAAATTGTTAGTTAAAATTTTGAATGATATTTGGTGTGTAAGAATATACGTACACCTGTGTATATATTGTGTAATACAGTCCTCGGTCCTACATCGTACTTGTATATAATTGTTAGGTATATACTTAGATTGTACAGTGTATTGACTACAGTATTAGCAGTTTTAAAAAACACGTAAGTATTGCAAAAAATTTACGTACAACAAGTCGATTTTATATACACATAACGACCGTAAATTCACAAACAGTCGTAAACATGCGGGCAAGTTTTGTGCTTATTTGGCCAACTTTTGCAAAGCTTCAAAAAAGCACTCTAGCGTGTCCTCATGACTGTGCATTTTTTACAGTACGCTGAATAATAGCTGGCCCTATGTTTTCGGCTTTACACTCAAAATTTGCTAATGTCAGCATTGGTATAATAGTTGACTCATTACATTTAGTAATAATGAATAGGCCATGTAATTTATTCGGTATAAATCACTTGAGCTTTTTATTAAGCCTTAGCTGGCCTTTGATTGCGAAGACGATTCTGAGCGGATTTATGTATATATTTTTGGTTTGTCAGGAGTTCCAGTTTAGTAAAAATTACGTATGTAAAATTTTTGAGGGACTAATGCTGTGGTTGAATATCGACCGACTGTATTATTCTTCCTATTTCGTTATTTTAAAAGTCTAAAAGGTTACGTAAAACTAATATCACTGGCAAATATTGAATACGCGCCCCCTATATTTTTCATTTCAGATACCAGCTTCAATAGAACAATTATGTCGCACCAATTGAAATAGTAGGGTTCTCGTAATTTTGGGGAATTTATTGCTGCTGATATTAGCTTTCGTAGTAGCAATTTAATGGGAGCGCTTAAAAGTGCCGCTTAGCAAATATTATGCTTGTGAATAATCCCCAATTTATTCAAAAGAGCTAATATAACTTTATTTCATGGTGATTAATGGTATATATAACGTTCTACGTGTGCGGGATTACACACATTAAAACTTCAAATTTATGTAGTTGTTTTTGCAGGAAATTAATATGTTCTATCGAATTACTGCGTTATTGCCAACAATTTAGAACCAGAATTTTTTGTCATAGTCTCATCTTACGTAAACAACAATGTAAACTAAAGATGCGTATATATATATGTACGAATCATGCATACGTATGCGTGTCGCGGGTACTCCAGAATATTATATTATATTGTATTATATTATATTATTTTATTTTTTAATGTTTATATATATATAATATATATATATATATATATATATATATATATATAGATATATATATATATATATATATATATATATATATATATATATATATATATATATACTTTTTGCATGTTCATGTCTCACAGTCCGTAGATTATTCTCATTTCGAACTAACAAAGATTCGTCTCGCTTTTATTATAGAGTTGCCGCCTAGTCAAATGCCTAACATCTGTTTGCTTCAAAAAATGACATTTCATTTTTTGTAATCAAGTATGCGGTTATTATTTCAGATGTCGAGAAATTTGCAAGCAGCAATGAGCCACTGAAATGATTTATAATATAAACATGCTTTATACTAAAATAGATGCTAAAATGGAGCCAATCAGATGATTCTCCAAAAGAATGAAACCGCATATATATATTTTAGCTACATACTTTCAGATATTATGGATACTTTTTTAACATTTCATTTTTTCAAATACAATGATTCCAAATCTGAGCTAGTCATCTACTTTAATATTTTTTGATAGGTTTTTCACGAAAATACAATTGACACTTATAATGACTGCCTGACTAGACTGACAATAGGCTGACTAGTGACTGACTGCACTGACCCGATGGGGAAGCAAACCCTCTCCCCCATTCACAAGACCACAAATATTTAGCTATCAGGCATATGTATATAGTATATATATACACAGTGTCTCTGTCTGGGGTTTGTCCCGTATTTTGCGAAATGTTAGGGGGGCTTGTCTTGTCCCGACGTTTTGCGAACATGAACTCATAACAGCCGCAAACACACATGTAACAGCATAAAAATTTTGCGTACCCCTCTCCCCCTGGTGAGACCCCCCCTACCCTGCGTCAGCTCATTTTTGACCACCCCCTCCCAAAAATGACGCAATTTTTACCGTTTTCAACCCAAAATCACGGTTTTTGACAATTTTTGGCGGAAATTATGGTGAAAATCGCTTCAATTTCACCAATAATGCCGATTTTTCAAATTTTGGCCAAAATTTTGCTTCCGCCGGGACCCTTCCCCCTCTTTTCCCATGGCGGGACCCCCCGTGCCTCCCTCGCGAGTCGCGACCGAATGTTGGGGGGGTCTTCCCTCCAACTACATGTATCATTTTTTCAATATTTTCGCTTTTTGCTCATTTTTGAAGCATTTTACAGCTATCTGGGCAATTTGTGAGTTTTCTCTAGACACCTTTTTTCAGCAACAGTGAGGGGCGCTTGTCTCCATGGATGACAAAAAATTTGTGGGGGACTTGTCCCAGAGTATCAGATCCTGCTTCCCCCTAAACCGGAGACCCCTCCCCCATGTACATCTGTGTTACCTATGCGTATTACGTATATATATATATATATATATATATATATATATATATATATATATATATATATATATATTCTGTATACGTATATATCTCTACTTAATGCATTTCCATGTTTTAAGCATTTGTGAACTAGTTTACAAATTACATACATATGTTTACAATTGTGCCAAAGCTCAGCTTATATATTTTGTGATTTTTTAGCTAAAACATTTCCTATTGCCATCACAGCTTTGTACGTAGCCAAAATAAACAATTTTTGCCATTTGGACGGACATTTAGCGGGATTTTAAATACATAGCTGTAAATCTGTTTGAATAAACATAGATGTTAGTGGAAGAAAAATTGCTCTAATTGTAAGCTGAGCTGCGATATTCTTTTTAGCTACAGCCGCCGCAGGTATGAAGTTAAGTAAGCTAAGAAGGACCACTCTGAAGTTAATGCTATGTAGGTTATATTATATATATACATACGTACGTGTTATTACTATATTACATATACGTACACAGATATTACTTTGAATTATACATGGCCGCGGGAGGAGTGCTTCCCCAACCTGATCATGATCCCGCTCCCCCCCACCCAAGCCCATATAAATGTCATCACATCCCTCCCCCGATCGGCGTTATCCCTCTGAATCGGAATTGTTTTTTGGAAAATCGAGTAGCCAGCCCCCCCTCCGATTTTCCTAGCGTGTGTGCTTTCTGTACGTACATTTATAGAAGCCAGAAAGGGTTGTAAGAGGAGATTCCTGTGGTGATGTACTGATGTGGTTCATTTTCGCGAATGGCGGATTCGAAAGATATATATATATATATACGCATTTTCGCGAAAGCGAATGGCGGATTTGAAAGATATACGCATATCTAGCGATATATAGCAGTAAACACCTAACGTATATATATATGTATAAAATATACTGTAGTTTTTGTGTCAAAACATTTTATTTGTAGCAATTTGTCAATAGGTTTGCGTGTTACGTGTTGGTGTAACTGTATATATCTGTTAGCAGTGTTTGTATAACGCAGCTTTGAAGCGGCGTGAGATTTTGACACGATTTACTGATCAACTAGTGGATTTTCTCATGTAAAAAATTCAGTAGCTAATAGCTAACACGTATATTATATACATTAGAATATATATCCGTATGTATCCAACCCCGAAGAAATTTGATACGGTTTTAGTGTTCATGTATAAATCGCGCTCACATATATATGTACAAAGTTTGGTATTTGTATATAAAAATGTTACATGCGTATAACTAATTTTTAGCACGTTTTAATACATTCTTGGCTGATGTTATCAAATTAGTTTTGTTGACGCATTTTAAAAACAATCCTTATACAACTCTCTAGGGGTTCCTATGGAGTTTGATTCAAAATTGCATTGGAATTTTCGATTTGCGCGGGGTCATTTGTGCGAAAGGAGGGAGGGACTAGCCGTTTACCGTGCACGTTGTAATACAGTAGAACCTCTCCTCTTGCCCTTGGGAGTTTTGTGCACTTTTATGGGCAGTTTGGAGAGGCTGGGAAAATACATATAACTCTAGACGTATGTACATACGCACGTACAAGGATAGTAATATACGTACCTTAAGACTTTAATACATACGTATGTACTGTAGTGTGTAGTACAATAGCTACTGAGTGTAATGCGAAGTTACTGGCGAGTGTTTGAGGGATTCAGTTGCAGATAACCTCATTAAATGCGCGTGGTGCTCGTTAAATTTTTAGTGATTTGAAGCGAAAAAAGTTATTGTTGATAGATGGCTAATATGATGTTTCAATGGAACGTCTTAGACACGTACGTATATGTCGTACAATAACATGGAAATATATGAAAACACATACATATATAACTGATCAATTTAGCATAATATAATTATTCTGTTATTATGTTGGAGAAGAGTTTTTTGCCTTGTGCTTTTTGCTCGTTCATCATTCATGAATGTTTGAGAGAGACTATATACAGGGTATATTGGGGGGGAGATGTGAGATTCATAGCTTTCTCAGGCTTGACCTGTCAGGCCGAGCCCCCCCTTTTCTGCTGAGAAAGAAGGTGCCATGAAACGCATCTTTTGTTTCTGGTGGCTGTAAACTGCTCCAAAAATGAGTGAACAGCTGAAAAATTGCGAAATGAAAATTAACGTCGTCGCCTTAACGCAAAATCCCCATTGAGATCAACCGGATATTAATGGACGGTAAGTCCGGTGACCGCTTCCAACCGGTTTCTTTCAAAAATTTACCATCTAAATTTACCCATTATAGAGTGTGTGTGCGTGTAAAATTATGTATGAACTTTTATGAATGAATTACTACCCAGCCGGAAGTGCTTGTGCACAGAATTCTCCAGAGACTGATATAAACTCATTCATGCATCTCACTGTGTTTAAAGTGGTAGTCATGTGAATTCCTGTACAGGTTTTGGGGAAAACGACTGTAGTTATATTTGCGCTGTGTGTGCAATTAGTGCTAATCAAGAGCGAATGTGACCTATGAACTGCAGTGTTGCAAGAATAATGTTACCCAAGAAATGGACATGTAGTGCACGTACGTATCTGCGTGTAATACTGTACAGAAATGTTTCAATGCAAGAATATTGTGTATGTGCGTACAAAAACAATGTACATATGTGGACGTTGAATGTCTTGTGGACTAGTGTTGCAGTGAACAAAACCTATTCAAATAATTGTTCAAGTGCAAAAATAATTTAAGCAGGTAGACAGTAGTCAGTGGAAACATTTTGACGCTTCCTCGCTCAATTCTCACCACTTCTGCCCAACCCCCCCTGTATATATAGCTTATATATAAGCAGCTGATCCGCATATCAGTGAAGTTTTATATGTGATTTATGCTGTTGTTTTTAATATGTTAGTTAAAACATTATGCAATCAATACGTCGTGGTAAACAATATTTCCAAGTTTTTCCAGCCAGTATGACAGAGAATTTAATTTGTAAACAGACGGTAAAAAACTGGATTGCCAATTTTAATGAACGATTTAAAACTTTACAACTCGCGTGCCGTTGAGGATTATTTATATACCAATTGGAAACTAGATAGACGAAATGTCCTTCGATTTAGACAATAATGATTTGTCGAAATTGAGGAAATTGTCGCGGCAGTAATTTCTTAGGCTTAGCGATGAGCCATGGCTGTGGCATTTCGTGTAGACTATTTTGCCGGATAAATTGGGAGTGACTGAAACAGTCCAAACTTCAAATCGTAAATATATAATGAATGTAGAATGTGTATATAAATTTATATAAATAAATACATATACATATGAAGACTAAGCGGTTCATATATATTATATATACGTGTTCTTTTTCCTGTCCCTATCGTTTTGTCCTCAAGCAATTGCAAGAAAACTACGCGGTCAAATGACTAATATTTTTGCAAGAAGACAGTTGAGGTATACATATATAGTCCAGGTCCAAGGCATGTGCAAAAAAATACACGACGCGATTCTGTCAATGCTTTACACTGGATAACCGATAATTGTCCTTGTCCTCATGTTTTTTTAGGACAATGGGCTTTACAGTGAGATTTTGATTTAAAGGCCGTATACACGTATATATGTACACTATACAATCCCAGTCGTTTGGTACTGAAGATGAGAAAAAGTTGAGTATATAGCTTTTTTTGAAAAGTAGACAGTTTCTTTTCTTATTTAGTTTTCCTTTCCTGTTGTAATGCGTTTAACAGTGTAATCTACAATTGGCCTCATGATTTGGATGAAAACTTTTATTACACCTATTGTCCGTTACTCAATCAAATCAACTCCAATGCACTTCTCTTTGTCCGACGATATCGTAACACGTGCCTCCCAGCAAAGTTTGGACAATTTTTTGACACTATGAACAGATGTGTATGGAAATATATACGTAATGCCTTTTTTGAGGATGAAAAGCAATGATCTTTCACATTTCACATCAGGGGTGCTTCATATGGAAACTCAAAACTGGTTTAATTATCTGTATGAATGAGATAAGTGATTCACACTTTTTTATTTATAAAGTTACAATGCCAGCTTGTCAGTTACAAATCGGCCCCACAAACTGACAATTTACGTTTACGTACGATAAATATATATATATTAGGTTTCTAAAAGTTGACTTAGTTTTTTTGCGATAGGATCACAAATAGTTGAGATTTAATTTTGCGTATTTGAGGCGCTTTTTCATTATTTTCATGGTAAGGGTGACCCTCTAAAGCCCGGTTCATATTTGTCCTTGTCCGTGTCCTTATCGTTTTGTCCTCAAGCAAAACCAGAAAAACTACGTGGCCAAATGACCAACTAATTTTGTGTGGCAAGAAAGTATTGTTGAAGTCCTTCTTGTGTGAGAAAAATTGGACGAAACGATTATGTCAAAGCTCCATAATAGCTGGCAGAAATTTGTTTTTGTCCCTGTTTCTACTTATGTTCTTAAGGACAAGTTTGAACCGGCTTAATGGACCCTCTTTTGTGTATGCTGTCTTCTGGTGCACTAAATAGCTGTCTACTGTGGCATGACTATGAGCAGTGGGCCGATACCCGGTATGAGCTCCGTCGCTGATTCAGCCGCCGCTCTTAGTATAGTATGTATAGTATATATAGTTAAGTCGCTGTCTATTGTGTAGACATGAATTCTTTCATCATTTTCTCTTTATAGGCTACTAGAGATAATGCATGGATAATACGCTGATGTTAGAGGAATAGAGAGTTTAAAGAGTTCTGCTTTTGAGGGCTGCTATAATATCAAGTTTTCGCAAACTTAAAAATTTCATTCTAGTTTTGCACGTTCTACATACATACGTAGTCTGTATAAGTATTGTACACATACGCGTAAATATGTATATACAGAAATCGACCCAATATTTGCGAAATGCAGGCAAGCACTTTTTTAGCAAATACTTGAAAATTTTTGTTCCTATTTGGTCTGTTGGGGAACAAGCAGATAAAGAAAGAATAAGCTGTAAAGCTATTGGAGTTTATAGACTTTTTTACAGCTTTTTATTTGCTGTTTCTACGTATCATGTACGTATAAAAATGTGCGATATGCTTTTGATAGGCACTTTGGTTTGTGGCAAACTGAGTAGCTAGATGATAATGAATGTGGAAACGTAGAATTGTGCTTTTTGTTCATCTGCAGTGTGTTGTGAAAAATATGTTGCATGTGGGTTCTTCTGACTACCTCATAATAAAAAGTTCATACGACAAGACGTAAAGTCGTAGCCATTCTATTAACTGTAGCTTATCGTTCTTGAAGTTGTTTTCAGTTCTAACAAAAACAAAAATTGATATTATATAAGTGCGCCCCTATCTTTAAGGTATATACTGTGTACACTGTTTGTAGATTTCTTGTTTTTATCAGTCAAGCCTTTGTTGTTTCAGAAATTTGCTCTGGGACCAAATACGGACTCTCGCTGGTGCAGGATGGGAATCATTATCAGAGGCTCAAGCAGATGTACAGCAATTGCACGGTGGTGGCCACGAACCTGGAGATAACCCACTTGACCAAGGAGCATAATCTGGATTTCCTGGAAGATATTGAGGAGGTACCGTCAGCCCCGTAGACGTAGCCAAAGTGTGCTTAACATGCGAATTAGGTTTTAGCTATTTATTTGTTTACATATATATGTGTTAACCCCTAGTAGCTTGGTGGGTACAGAGCGTTGTATTCTGCCCAGTTTTAGGGAGCTTGCTTGTTTTTGCCCTGTATTATCATCCAAATAAATGTCATTTAGTTACTCGTAGTAAGTGTATAAGAGTATTTAAGCATATATAAAATTGATAGAAAAGCCCATATTGTAATAAGGTAAAAGAGCCTATATTATGAGATTTTGTTTTCTCTGTACCATGGCCTCTAATTTTCCAACCCTTATACCAAAATTAAAAATCTGGGGGTCCCGGTCTTCGGACCCCCATGCCCTCCATGTTAACCCGTGGTTACGCCAATAAATCACTAACTATCCTATCATAAGTATCAGTAATATTATCAAATCAATAACTTATAGGGCTTCCAAAGTGATGGGGGGACCAAAAAAGGGGCGCGACCGAAAGTTGGGGAGGCCCTCGCCCCCCTTCCACAAAGAAATGCCAGATATTTGGCGCTGTTTGCTATGTTGGAGTTCTAGGGGTGGTTTCAGAAGGTTCACGTTCACCAGGTATATACTTAGTTTTGTTTCAGGTCCAGGGCTACTTGTTGATCGGCAACGTGTCTGCGCAAGAGGTGCGACTGCCCAGACTGCGAGTGATCTACGGCGATCACCTGTACTTCCCGCTGACCCAGACCCGGGACGGGCAGTCGGTCAAGGTGGACACCAGCGACGCACAGCAGGGAATCAGTTTGGCTCTCATGATGATTCCAGGCGTGGCGGGCGTGGATTTAAGATCGCTCAGAGGTGAGGTTGGGGGGCGCCCTTGAATCAGGGCGTGGGCTTATTCGGGCACTGCTCTTAGGAAGCTAGTCAAGCTAGACGTGTTAAATGTATGACTTAATAATATAACTTAATTTTAAACTAATTAATTAAATTAATTTGATATTAAATTCTGATTTTCAGCCATCGCTCGCGGGCGTGTGGTGATCTCAGCTGATTATTTGTGTTACTGGCAAACCATCGACTGGTATCAGCTTCTGGGTGCCAATTTCCAATCCAAACTAAGCATTTCTCCTGATTCATTCCAAAACTGTGGTAAGTTTGGCTAGTTTTGATTGTTTAGTAAGTTAGATAGTATTTTCAGTATTACTGTTCTTCCAGCTACTTTTTGATAGCTGTCTATTAACGAAGAATTTTTTTATTAGAATCTAATTGGATTGCTGTTTTGATGGTCGGCTAGTTTTTTAATAGCTAGGCGAATGAACAAATTCAGCACCTTTAACACAGGTTTCTTGGTCCTGTTTCTGATCCCAATCAAACTTACGGATTTTTATTGTTGAGCAAACAGACATGTTTTTAAATTATTTGATTTAACTTGACTTTACTGTATCTTAAGAAATTGTTATCTAACAATTGAATTTTCAAGTGAACCATTTTTCTTGGAGATATTTTGTTTATTTTTGCTAATTTATATACTGATTTCTTTTTTGCTTCAAGAAGTACCTGTCAGGTAAAAATTTGTGATTGTTTTGTTTTCGTGTTGCCTATATAAAAGTTTTGTGAGTCGCTGATGCATGCAATGTTTTTTATGTTGTTGCATAGAAATCGTATTTGCGGACAAGTTTTAGATATATACTTGTAGGGTAGCTCGTAGGTCTTCGAGGTTCTAACGGCTATTAATTAATTCGAATTCCTGAATAATTGAACTTCAATGACTTCAATAATAATTCAGTTATGCAGATTTGATTAGGTGTAGTTACTGTCTTTTTTAAAACTGTCGTTTTTTATTTTACAGGTGTTGATGCGAAAGGCTTAAAATGTCACGAGTCATGTTCGCATACTCATTGCTGGGGCTCGGAACCGTATCAGTGTCAAGAAAGTTAGTTTTGTGATAATGTGTGACGTTACTGGGCGAAAAAATTTTCACCTTCACATAGGTTGAATATATAAATTGGGGGTCTTGTTCAATTTTATCTCATATTAAAACATTTTCTTTAAAATGACTGTATTGAGGTCTGAGTAACAAAGTTGTGTAAAAATTGTTGATTCTGCGCAAATTTTTACTTTAATTTAGCAATTCAGGCTTTCAAGTGGACATGAACTAGCTTTTCTCTTATTGTTGACTACTGGTCTACTATGCAGCCAGTTACGGATGCTTCGAATATAATAAATCATTCATTATCAAATAGCCTATGTTTTTATAGCTCAAAGAATTTAGACGAGCATATCAATGACTATTAACTAATTTACTACTTAATTCCTTATTTACTATACTAATTACTTGATTTTCTGAATAATGTTCATTTCAGTCTATCGTCACAAATGCGCCTCTCAGTGCGCCATCGATGCCTGCTACCGGACCGATGCACTTCCCAGCTCTTGTTGTCACCCCTCTTGTTTGGGCGGCTGCACTGGGCCCAGTGTTAAAGATTGCGTTGTAAGTTTGGGTATAAAGGCAGACTAAAAAAAAATAATTGCGCGACGTGATCTTTCATTGTTAGGAGAATGTGAATAAAGGAAGAAGGCTTTGTTTATGTTCACTTGGATCGTAAATTGCGCTTATATTGCTATTTTCATACTGATTGCCTGACCTGAAATTTGCAAATTTTTTGGCATTTAAGATTACGCGTAGACGTAGTCAGAGTCATTATGTGTAGTGCTTATGCCTGCTGCTATGCATTGAGTCGTACTAGTATTATAGGTCAGTTGTTTCACGGTACTGAGCTAATGGTAGTTTCATCGGCTGAGAAATTAGGACGTCAAGGGTGTTTTACTTCAATGCAGTCGGATTCGGACACGAACACATTTATTATTTTATGTGTGAAACATTATTTAATACACTTTTCAATAAGATAAGTGTTGTTTTAACAGCGTATGTTGATTTCGATTGATATTATGTACAGGTTTACATTCGCTCTGCCGACACTTAATATTAAACAGTTCATACATCATTAAGTATTTTGTTTTTTTGAACGAATAGGCGGTTGTAACTGAGTTTCGCATTGCGTCTAAAGTTAAAAACCTTGTTACTTTGTGAACGTTTGTATTTGACTTAGCATTTTTATTTCAGGCCTGCAGCGGTTTTGTGCACGGCGATGTTTGTGTGGAACGCTGCCCGCCGCCCCAAACGTACGACCCGGGCCTGGGGCGTTTTGTCACCAACCCAGAGGGGACATATACGTATTTGAGACAATGTGTCAGCCAGTGTCCAGGTAAGTCAAATTTGGCTTTGTGTTGAAGTAAATTTGGTGCGATAGTAAAGCTAGAATATGTTTGTGTGGAACGCTGCCCGCCGCCCCAAACGTACGACCCGGACCTGGGGCGTTTTGTCACCAACCCAGAGGGGACATATACGTATTTGAGACAATGTGTCAGCCAGTGTCCAGGTAAGTCAAATTTGGCTTTGTGTTGAAGTAAATTTGGTGCGATAGTTGTAGCTAGAATATATTTGTCTCATTAGAATGCCTTGCAAAAACGTTAGGTTCAGGTTGGGTTATGAAATGACTACGCTTTTCTCGAACACATGCTATGTGAAGTGTAAATCTGTGTAACTTGATGTCCGCGTGGTGCTATATGGTGTCCGCAAATGTCAAAAATGTCACATGTGCGATCTCCATAACTCTGTGTAAAGATGTGTTTAGAGTGTAACAATTAAGTCAACCATGTATTTTCATTTGTTTTTGTGTTCATTCATTTAATTTTATTTTTTGTCCATATTCATTGGTAATTTGTATGTTTTATTTGCAGAGCATTTATTGGTCCATGAGCAAGGCGGTGCGTGCATCGTGGAGTGCGGTCCAAAGGAGATGCAGAGGCCTGAAACAAGACAGTGCATTCCTTGTCCAAATGGAGTCTGTCCGAAAAGTAGGTCGAAAATTAACTGTTTGGGTCGAATGCTGTCAATTGCTTTGTAAATTCGAAACTAAGAGTTTATCATTATTAGTTAATTAAGTAGCTTGAAAGTAGTATGCTCATGTTCCCCCAACTTTAGATGCATAACGCTAAATTAGAAATTGCCTTCGTGTCTGGACTGTATGTCTGTGATGAAACTGCAGCTGCTTATTCCATGCTGTGGAGTATGGTGTAGCCACTTGTTTTATTAAGCCACTTAGACCGAGTCTAGACGGCATCTGTGTTTTTTATAATCTAGTTTGCTGAGCAGACATGACGGCTCCAAACCATTGGACCTTTGGATTTTAACCGGAACTGATTTTAGTGTTTTTTATTGTAGACTGCAAACTTTTGAACAACAAACTCTACAAGAACATGATCGCAGACTTGGAAAACTGCACGCACATCGAAGGCGCTGTGGAGCTGGACTCGGCCACTTTTCTGGGACCACATACGGTGTTTAATATGTGCGTTTTTTAAATCATTTAATAATAAAAATCATTGTTATGAAACAATTAGTACTCAATTAATAATCAATGTAACTATTAAAACTTCAACTGTTCTTGTAATTAATTTTTTAATTAATTAATCAAGCCAGTTTATAATGTTAGTTTGGTAAAAATCATGTGGTGTAGGTGTATGCAGTAAATCATCTCATCAGTGCAACGCTTATAATTTTAGTACTGTACTTGTAATTAATTAATTAGTCAAGTTTTCAACTCAATAAGCATAATTGATAGTTATCTTTTTTTATTTCAGAAAGGATGGCTCATCAAGCATCGAGCAGATGGAAGTGTTGTCGTTTGAGGACGTGAGACGGGCCCTGCGCAATGTGAGGATTGTGACGGACTATGTGATGATACAGATCGTGGAGGAACCCAAGCGGGGACGCGTGCTGGACGAGCCACAGCCGGACTATATGGACTTTCTGCCCAGTCTGGAGATCATTGAAGGAAGACGACTTTATGGGTGGGTTTTGGGAGAGAACTTTGGGCGCTTCATATTTTGGATACGTTGATATATAGAGAGTGAGATGCATAAAGGCAGTCTAACGTTAAAAGCAGTCCAAGGCGTTCTGTTTGAGTAGTTTAGAATATCGTAACGAAAAAGTATACACATGTTTCATAGGTTAGAACGTTGCCCTTAGACTGCCCTTAGCAAGACTGAGCTAAGACAGCCTTTATGCATTGTAATTTAAAGTGACATAGTATGTTATGAATATGTTTTTAATTGCCACACCATTTATAGCACTTCGGGTTAGTGCGCAAACGTTTGTAAAAAGTGCAATCTGATCCACATCAGATGCATGCAATCTGGCTTATGGCTCAAGGTTTGCCTATAGTCTTTTTAAAGTATACAGTTTAAACCTCTACATGAAAATTTGTTCGTAGTTTTGAAGTTTTAGAATCGTTCGTCAACAACATGTTGAGTTACTGAAGTTTAGTCTAGTGAATCTAACTCCGCTAATGTAACTGTGTTATTACTTCCATGTAACGGGGTCAAACAATTGGGGGCTCCGTCCAAATTTTGGGGACCGTACAACCTTATCGACCAAACTAATCCTAAAATTTGCAGAATTTTGTAAAATTTTTTCAAAAAGTGCCATTTTTACTACATTTTGTCCAAATGTTCGGGAACCTTTCCCCCTCCCCTCAATTTTTTTTTGTGGGGGGGGGTCGGGGGGTCCCCCACTATTCTTCACCCTCATATAAGTATGTTTATTGAAGTACTAAACGTTTACTGTTACTTCCTTTTAGCAACCGCTACGCCCTGTCGATCAGCTACACCCCGTTTCGCTATCTCAACTTCACCCGACTGACTGCCGTCAAGAATGGCGGCGTAATGATTGCGGACAACGCCAACCTGTGCTACGGCAATGTGGCCTGGGAGAACATCGTGCAGACAAAGGATGCTCGCATTAATTATGCCAGCAATGGGGCTAACACCAACTGCTGTAAGAGGCTATTTATGCTTGCTATCGCAGGCCTGGTCAGTGTGCAGAATTTCTAAATTATCAATAGCTGATTGTTTTGTCCTTTTTTTAGTCAGTTTTATAGTAAGTTTATGGAAAGTTGGTTATCTAAAATTTAGGATTGTCTCTCTAAGGACCTATAATTCCTTTACCGGATTAACATGCACGCTCAGAATTAAATTAGTTTAGTCTGACTGAAAACCTGCGCTTAAAGTCCGTTTTCCGGAGCTTTTGGAATAAACTTTTAAACCGTTTAATCTGATCGGAATACCCTTTAGTCCGGTAAAGCAATTGGCCCTTAATCACGGTCGCCTTGTGTTATTTTCGAGCGATTTATTACCATAAAAGAATCGCTGATGAGATAGTAAATTATGATCGCGAAAAGCTGACTACTTTGAACGTTCGAATTCATTAGCTCAACTATGACCTTGACATGACCTGATCATATATTTTAACTATGGTCCGGTAACATACAGCTTCTGCACCGAAAAATTAGCTCATTTTTGTCAAAATTTCAACAGTGTTAACATTCTAGCTGTATTTTTAATTTGCAGCCTCCCCGCAGTACGCCTGCCACACGTCGTGCAACGAGAGCACTGGTTGTTGGGGCCCGGGCAACCGTATGTGCTTCCAGTGCCGCCAGTGGTCTCTGGAGGGGGCCTGTGTGCCGCACTGCCGGCCTGAGGACGCCCTGTTTGTCCAGTCGCCCGGCCAATGCGCCCGATGCCATCACGAGTGCCGTACTTGTCATGGACTGGTGGGGATTTAGCAGATTCCTAGTAGTGATATTCATACGCGGGATGTTAGTAAATTCTGGGGGGGGGGGGGCGACCGTGTGGAGCAACTTTGCCACTTGTTTTCTCCTCGTGAGCCACCATTTTGGCCTCTTGAGTTACCTTCAGATTCTGGGGGGAATTAAACCTCCCCACGCCCATGTATGGTGGTATTATTGTCGTATATGTTAGTATACAGCGGAATTTGAGTCATGATGGTTTTTGGAATTAATTAGTGTGTGTGTGAATTGAAATTTAGCTTCTTACTGTGTATATTGAGATTTGAGAGTCTTTTGATGAGCTTAGTGAATGTCAGAATCAGCCAGTTTCTAGTAAACTAATTTAATTATGTAAAATTAATTTAATTCGACTAGTTGATTAATTAACTATTTAGTAAAGTAACTGATTTAGTATTAAACTAGAAAGTTGTTTAGAAGTACTTTTTTTAATTTCAGGGAGCTGATCGCTGTATTGACTGTCGCCACGTGAAACACAACGGAGTCTGCCTCCCTCGCTGTCCGGACAACACCTATGCCGATAGTCGTGGCGTCTGTCGACCTTGCTCTGCTTTTTGTTATTCTGGAAAGTATGTTTTTTCACTGCATTTGATTTAGTGTTGTGGACAGCTAATAAACTTTTTTAGTTTTTTAACGTACTATGTGGATATTGTCGAAGCGAAAAATAGATTGCACTGAAGTGAATTGCTAAAAGTTGAGTTGATTGATGATCAGTTGAGTAGATGTAGCGTAGTCGCAATTGTAGTTGTAAATTAGATAATACAATAATATGCAAATGAGCTGTTGCACGCATTGATGTTAGCAAGAGTACATAATAGTGTCTCACTCCATACCAAACCGCTATATAGAGTGACACATTGTTAATATGTACTGTTGATCTTAGTTGTCCAGCATGAGTCGGCAAATTGGCTGAATAAACATACGGCTGTAACTGCGATAACCGTTAATTTTTAATTTATTAAATATTATTTATTTAATCAATTACTAATTAACAATTTATTTTTTATCGCGTGTTTGCAGATGCTCCGGTCCTAGCAATTTTGTTGGCGTCGGTGGATGCAATCAGTGTACGTATGGATTGAAAAAAGCGGCTGAGGTTGGTGTGTGGTTGTTCTGCTTGAGTTCACGTCTGTATTGAATTGCTTTACCTAGTTTTAAGGAGACATTGTAAAAAGTGTCGAAATGCTTGAACGAAGTAGAGTAGGAAGGGTACTGTGGATTCATTAGACATTCGGACTTGCAAAAATTGACGCATGATTTCTTTCTAGGACTAATTTTTTTAATTCTTAGTGTGTATTCATACTTACAGCCATATGCCCTTCTTGACGGTAAAAGTACGCCAGAATGTGGCGTGACTAAGACTACTTCGTAAATGTGCCGGCTGAACAAGCAAATGGCTATAAGTATGAGTCGACCCTCACGAAAATGAATAAAAGTTGAATTGAATTGAACTTCGCCTTGGGACATTCGGACCGCTTTTTCTAAACTCACAGCTGAAACTGACAATCCTTAAATGTTAGGCCCAATTTATACTTGTGTACGAGGGCACAGGGACAACAACTTATATTGGTCAGCTGCTGTGAAAAAAAGACTCATTGTGGCAATTTTTGCCAACAAACTGGCCTAAATTTCGACTTATTCATATTCTTGTTCAAATTCTGTCTTCTTTTGTTTCAGATCGTCTGTCTGCCTCGAATTGATGACGACTGCAGACTCCATGTGAATGCCACTAATTATTATCCCGACGTTCCTCGGAAGGAGATTAGCAAACATGTCACTGCCAAGGTAGTTTTTAGTTTTTTGCTTTACTTGGTAATTTATTGTTATAAATTATTATTATTACAATAAAAAAATAAGGTAACGGTAACCCGCGGATAGATAACTATGTGGCCCTAATCTCTTGCTCAAGGAGACTACGTATAACCGAGTAGCTAGGACTCGATCCTCTAACATTTAGATTGGAAATCGAGCGCCGTAACCACTCGGCCACACTGGCCGCAAAGGTTTTCCCTGAAGTCATACTGCAGCACGAACTGACCGTATACTGATAAAGATTTAGTTAGTATTTCAGATTTTTTTCATGCCCTAAAGTCTGGCATATAACTACTGTGGAGATTTTTTGTTAATAATACAAGTTCTCGGTTTTGGTGTAGATTCGCGTTAACTAGAAGGAATCGTCCGTAATTTTTTTCTGAGTTTGTCAGTTCGACACCGGTGTGTAGTATAGACCTTTATTGTTTGTACTGTTTCAGGTTTGCCTGCAGTGTGACCCTGCTTGTACTTCTTGTTCAAGCCTGGGCACACGATTTGATCTGCACAGCTGCAATTGTAGTCATTTTCGGGACGTACGATCAAACTCGTGTGTTCTCAAGTGTCCTGAGTGAGTTATTGAGGCGTGTATGTATATATTTACACGGGATCTCCGTCTGGGGGGGGGCTTGTCGTGTATTTTTAGAAATTTTAGGGGGGCTTGTCCCGACGTTTCGGGGGCTTGAACTGACCAAAGCGCAAAACTTAATAATTTTCGGCAAAATTTGGACATTTTTAGCGATTTTTTATCTCTATTGTCAGTTTTGAAGCATTTTACAGAATTCGGGGAAAATTTTTTACTTTCTTTGGGCACTTTATTTCATATATTCATCTTATATTATTTTTTATTGTACAATGTTGCAAAATATTATACCAAACGAATACTGTTTTCTTCTCAAATTTATAATCAAAGTATTGTAGTCGGCACTCGGCATACAGATAAGTGCTGCTCAGCGAACTTTCGTAATATTGTAATATTCGCAACGGGCACTTAGCCAGTGTTCGCTTTTTCTTTCGACTTCTGTGATTCCTTATGCACCGCTTTTTTAGACTTTTTTGCCCAGAGTGACTTGGAGAATAGCATAGCTTGAAAGTAGCTCATGCTCTCTTAGCCGTAACACTTGAGTCTTATTTAAGACTGTTTAACATAAGCAATATCTCCAAGCAATAATAATCAATCATTCATTGGTCTAATACACAATTTGAATGGTATGCAACGGCGGACGAAAAAACTAGACAATAAGAATAGCTCGAGAATAATTCAGCGGCCACTAATCGCTTGCTGTTGAATTCTACAGCTGATCGTTGATCACAGTTTTATTGTGTACTAGCGAATATTTGGACGTTTCCTTGTGACAGGATTTCCACTTTTGAATAGACTCTGTAGTGAGTCTGAATTGGTATTTGGGCAGCCGTTGGTATCCGCTGACTCGAATGTCACTGATTTCATCTACGCTCTGTTGCGAATGTACACGCATGCTTTGTCTGTAAGTAGAGACGGCTGACCGCTTGTTGGTTCGTTCAATCCAACCTGAAAATAGCTGGTCACAAACGTTATCATGAATGATAATACCAAGAGTATATAGTCTAGTAAGTAGTAGAGTAAGAGTAGTAAGTAGGAGTCTATATAGTAAGAGTCTTTGCTTTGATTGACTGTTTACTTGTTCAAGTTTTCTCAAACAAGTGGTGGACCTATTCTGACGAACGCATTTAGACCTGCGTAATGTATGTCACAGGCCGCAATAGGAGTGTCTCAATCTCCATCCATACATAAGAGCAAGACTTAAATACAATGGCCGTACTTACTGTGTAGAATGCATCGGGGGGAGGGGAGGAGGGTGGATCGCGTAAATTTGGCCAAAAGGGGTTAAAAATGTCATTTTTTTACGAAATATTCTCAGAAGTTAGGGTATTTCAGGTCGATGGCAGGGTTCTCAAATAAATTTTGACCAGAGAGTCCCCTTAATTTTTGACCCCGCAAAATATCTTCACAACAGCCATATACATTTTTGATGTACAATGGGTGGCGTGAATTTTTCATAGCTGCGGTGGCTGAACAAACGTTTGTAAGTAGGAATCAGCCTTTACTGTTACCAAGAGTACGTAATAGCGTCTCACTTTTATAGAAGAGTGAGATGCCATTATGTACTCTTCTTGCTGTCACTTTAAACGATCGAAAAACACTTCCATCCAACCTGAACAACATTGATTCCTGTCGACTGCCGTGGCATTGACTGTGGCTGCCTCATCTAGGCTTCTAACGTTTTTGAACGTAAATGACATGTTGGGAGTACGCCGTTGGTGACTGCTATTACCACGTGTTAGTCGCCATCGTTTTATGGTGTTTCGATACTGCTGGCTGAAGATCAAGTAGATGATAATATTGGCCGCTAAAACAAAGCGTAGACGCATACATGTAAGAGAGGGATGGGGGTGATCCCTCTAAAATCGACACTCAATTTATACCCGCTTTTAGCAAATGTAGGTATGAATCGAACTTTTTTGTCGATGATTTATCTAAATTCAGGTAATTTGTGAGCGATCAGAGGGGCAGGGCTACCAAAATGGCCGTAGAGACCAGATTCCAAAATATTGACTATTGACCATATTATAAGTATGGTAGATGGGCTGAGCTAAGCTGTAACTCTGTTGAAAGCTTGTTGTCAAGCAAATTGTTTCATCGTGAAATGTAAGTATTCAGAATATAGCATTGCATATCATGAACACAGTAAGTTACAGAAGAATGAATTTTATCAGTTTACTGTGTTGCTATATTTATCAGTAACTTCACGCACCGACGTGGCTTAGTTGGTGACTTACTTACTTACTCACTTGTCACTTACTTACTTATTACCTAACGAGCTTAGTTGGTTTGTTACTTATTCTGGGGTTTTTTTCGCTGGCAATTTTCGCAATGTTGCGAAAAGCTTGAAATTTCGCAAAATCAATTTTTTTTCGCAAAATCAATTTTTTTGCAGACTTACTTTCGTTTCTTAAAGGGGGGGCTACCTGTAAAAGTGAAAAATTTAGGTTCTCCGATTCGCTTCAAATTTGCACACATTGTAGCCCCAGTGAAGGCGCATTGCAGATGTAACAAACTGGAACCAATGCTTTTGGCAATTTTTTACTAGGGGCTCCCAAAATTCAATTTTACGTGTAAATCATTGGCGCAAAAAAAAGTTTTTTGTGCTCACAAAGCGTTCCTTTACTCGAAATTTTTGTTAAAACCTACGAAGCTGATTTTTACATGATTCCGTTAGCCTAATGTCATATCTCAACCTGTATGATCCATTTTTTTTTAATTTTTGCCATGGCCTGAGCAATGGCGCCAAATGTAAAATCACTCAAATTTGGCAGGCCCAAAAAACGGCCTTTTTTCACATTTCGCCCTCGATTTTAGAACTGAAAATTCATATCAAAAATCCGGATCTCACGATTTTGCGCTTACATGTGGGCTAATACTATGCCAAATTTCATCCTGACTGGCTTGATGTGATTTGTGCTAGAACTCCCAAAGAAAGGGCGGGCTACTTCTAGGCTTTGTTGTGCACTTTTGCCTATGTAAATACACTGACAAACGCACTGAACCAAAACTGCCCCTTCAAGCTTAATTGTTCTTATCTGAGGTAGAGGTGCCTTAGGGGAGTAACATATGTGAAAATAAGCAAAATTGGAGAACTTGAATTTTTGACCTGGGTAGCCTCCCCCCCTTAATGCAGTAGATTTTACATTTAAATGTTAATAAAACATTATTCCGCCTATGCTGGATTAAAACTGGCACAATTTTTACCCTTTTTGGCCAAAAAGCACCGATTTTGACATCTGTATTTAAATTTATGGAGCCGTCCTGAGAATTTTGTGTAATTTTTCACAATTTTCAAAATCGACGCCCAGCCTTAAAGAAATTTCAGAGGACCCGGCCAATGACCAAGTTAGGCCTGAAAATGCTAACATTTTGAACTGTTTCTTAGTGATGTCACCTCCGACCCCTGTTAAACTGTCTATTAGTGTTACATGCAGTCGGTGTGATCATACATGGAAGAAAATGTGTGCCATTTACACTCACTAGAAACATCAAGTCACAAAGTTGCACGAGTCCGGGCCTAGGGGATCAGATAAAGTCGGAGAAATTTTCGATTTTTAGGCCAAATTTGATCAGTTGGGGACGTATCGGAAATGTTTTTCGACTAAACACAAAAATCAGCGCATAGACCCTACGAATTCATCTCTACTGCCACTGCGTCAAAAAATTTTCGCAATTTTGCGAAAAGGTTTGAAAATTTTTCGCAATCATCAATTTTTTTCGCAATTGCGAACGTTTTTGCGCAAAAAAAACCCAGTAGCTTATTTACAAATTACTTACTGGCATTAACGAGAACTAGTGTATTTCCAATGTCCACCGTGTAAATGTAAACGTGGGTGAAGGTCGGATGCAGGTAGACTGAGCCAAAGTGATCAGCCAGCCTGGCCACCATTTCCATGATATTGGCCGTGAAGGGAACAATATTGCAAATCAGAAACCATATTATGAGGGACACAAGCATGAGGGTAGTTTTTCGACACGGGTCCTGGCAGCTGGCGTTGTGACCGCCCCCGTGGTGACGCTTAATTGTCTGGTGCTGGGTTTTGAGCTGTTTACCGGTATCTGTACATAAAATGATTTAAATATATTTAAAAATGTTCCGCTAAAACTCGACTCATATACTCTTCCCTATTGTTGTCATTGCCTAACTTATAGTTGCTATTGTTTGGTACTTACGCAATTGTAAGAAAAGTACCCGGCAAAATGATTCAGTTAGTACATGTCAACACAATAAGGTCTTGAGTTGCAGTAACTTTTTTTATTGGTTACAAATCTACGAAGTTGTAATGTAAACTTACATTGTAACTTGTGCGACTTCCTGATAGCCGAAATGATACCAACGCTAGAGCTGATAAGAAGGAAGAATGGAATTATAAAAAGGACTAAGTTGGTTAGAATAACTTCATAACTGGCAATGAAGATATGGCTCAACCGAAATCTGGCTGGAATCACTTGGATAGTCCTGTAAAAAAAGTCGCAGCTAAAACACATTGAAATTTCTTTAATGCAAAAATAAGCTTTACGTTTCACTATACGGATACTTAGACATAAAGCGAGAACAGGGATAGGGTCAAGGACAAATTTCGGTTAGCTACTGTGAAAATTGACACGTGCATTTGAGCTAATTATTTGTATACGGTCTAGAAGTGACCTCAACTATCGGCATTCAAAAATTGACATATTTGGCTTTGCATTTTCTCTGAAATCGCATAGAGACAAAACAATATGGAAAAGTACAAGGACAAGTATGAACCGGGCATAAGAGTAACGGTGTTACCTTACTGCTTTGCTGTAATTTAGACTGCTAATTAAAGAAAGAATGAAGTAAAAACGGGACACCAATCTTCTTCGGTTTACCCTTTTGTCTAAGGTTTAGTCTCACCAACGTATCCGAAATATTATGTTTGGCTTCTCAAAGTTACTAGGGAAAAATGTTTGGCATTGTTTATAGGTAAATTGTACCAGAACTTCATTTCAAGATACTTTTTAGACCATTGAAAGGGAACAGTGATGGAATTTTCCTGTGCTAGTCGTAGCGGGCAAAATGTTTATAAGTGTTTAAAAATTTTCTGTTTTTAAAAAGTTTCAATTTTTTTAGAATAAAACCTTACCAGCCATGACATTCAATACAGTAGCAAGTCTCTGTTTCGGTGGTCCAGCCTCGCGGCAGGTTGTAGAGAATGCTCAGAATGACCACTCCCACAATACATTGAATTGTGTGAGCTCGACTTTGCAGAATTCTAGCACGTAATGGCAAAACAATTCCTGCAACAAGCAAACATTCATCAAATTAGCTACTTTGTTGACATGATTTTATTCGCACGTCAGCGTATATACTTAACCTAGAACCCGAGAGATGGCTGAAAAGGCGTCACCATAAAATGATAAAAGCTGCTAAATAAGGCTGGCTTCTCAAGTGGGTACCAACAACCAACGCCAAAACAAATACTCAAAACAGTATCCACATCGTCGTCCGTTCCAGTTAGACTTCTTTGTACAATTTAATGGGGCGTACTCGACATACGATGAGACATAGTACCTATTCGACCAACTAGCGAAATCGAGGGTAGAATATTTTTAAGCTGGCAACCCGCTTATGGCCCGGTTTACACAGACTTGCTTTCTACTTGAGGACCTTAAATATTGATTCATTTTCATAAAGTGCATACTTTTTACTTTGGACTTTTTACTTTAGCGCTTAAATAAAAGTAGAAATGACCGATATCCAATCGTAAGGCAAGCAAGCAGAAGGAAGCTTCGCTTATTGGGTTCCATTGTGATTGATTAGATTTTCCTTTTGACATACAACTGCGCCAATGTAAGCTTGACAAAAGAAAACATACCCAAACATCGATGTAGTCCGAGGAATACGGTAATCCATACAGACATGGTTTGAAACATTAACGCGATGGGATACATCCATCGAATCTGCAGCCGCACATGCTTCATAACACTGGCTGATTTCATCATCATGCTAATAGTTGGCATCACCTGAAAATAATTTATTGAAACTAATCTAAAGAATAAATCTCTAAATCTAATTTCATTGTCACTCGGTATCTACTGTCTAGAGAACGATGACGAAACTTGGACTAGGTGTAATAAATTAGAAATTGCATTACTCTAACTAACGTATGCAATCCGAACCCATAAGAGTTATATTGGGTTATACTTCAATTGTTCTGATTTGCAGGTGAGTTTTTCTAAACAGTAGTTTCTGGAATTAGCTGTTTTAACAAGTCGTCGTTTGCCTGCAGTAAAATTTTTCAGTATTTTGACAATGTTTTTTCCTTCAGTCTGGTTACGCATTAGTCCTGACTCAGGAGGAAGGTTGCTGTGGTCTTAGCCAGAGGGGGGCGTCTATTATGTTATCGAACATACCAGCATGAAAATACTCGATATTAGTATTCCGGCGTCAGCAATCGACAACACTAACAAGTAAATATTGATATTATTTTCCAGCATTTTGGTCCGGCAGAATATCAAAATATTCAGTGTGTTGGCTGGTATACCAATCAAGACCAAGATTACGTTCACAATGCCCAGATAAAAGTATTCTTCAGGCTGACTTATCCCATTACATATCGAATAAAATGGAAAATCTGGCGTGTCATCAGTCCAGTTCCACATTATTGGCAATCAATCAAATAAATTAATTATTAACTAAATAGTTACTAAAATTGACTGAATCAATAACAAACGAAGCAATTGAATTGTTGAGTTAATGTTGAATTAACGTTTATTAATTATTATATTAATCCTAAAATGGCAAGGATTACGTTATGCCGCTTCCTAAAATGCGTTGAACAGGTTACATTTTTACCATAATTTTACGTGTTAGCTTAGCTTTGCGTAGGATAAGCTTTATGAATTTCCGTTACCTTTTTGTGGATGATCAGTGGAACTGAAGTAGCGTAAGTAGCGTTGAGATAAAAGTTCGGATAAGGGTTCGGGTACGTTTCCAAAAAAATCATATAACGCTAAACTGGAGCTCTGCCACTACTAAATGCGTGATTATTGTTGAAGGTCGTAAAATATAAATCTAATGTAGGCTCATGTTAAACCATAAATGTTAGCGTCTTCAATTTATCACTGTTATTCCATATCAAGTCACTTTGATATCTATATATAATTTACTAAAATTCGGGTCGACTTTTCCGACGGGAGGGGGTTTGGGCAACCAATTTGAGGAATGCAAGATCTTATGGGGGGGGCATGAAACCAGACAGTTTGGTTTTTGAGATACGATAACACTTCCCTAACCGTATGTGTGTGATAACGTGTATTTAGCAACACTAATATCTCACCGGCATTAAAAATTGAGCAGGTCGGAAAAAAGTTATCTTGAATGATAGGTATAATGGTTTTGTTTATTTTCTTGCAGACACAATTAGAATTAGATTACACCTAAGCATCAAGGCCAGTCCGGAGACATTCACACAGTTAATGGGAGCCGTCTTCAAGTGAATAGAAACTTTGGAACGTATATGCATTCTACATAGGCTTGTCAGGTGTTTGGGGAATATTCTTGTCTACATTTTGAGACCAGACCAGACCTCTCCTTATCATATTAGATGATTATTCACTCCATGACTTGTCAAAAATTTCATCAAAATAGCTGACTACGTTTTGACTGGCACAGATAACCCCTTCACCGCCCCCCTACGATTTTTGTGACCCCCCACTCCCCCAGAGTTTCTTAGGGCCTGTTGACGAATTCGGACTAACTAGATTCATAGTTATAGCGATTCATTGAATGAACCTAATGACCAGAATACTGAGTCATGATCACTATTCAAATTAGACACAGACTCCTGCGCAGTGATTGCGAACCCCCCCCCCCCCATTTGGACCGGAGCCCCCCATTCTGTGAAATTCCGTTACATTTTTGTAGATGATAAAGAGTGATATAGATAAAATAAACATACTCTTATATTCGGATTATTATTGAAGTTAATAAACTGTTAATAGAATGTAGGTAGGATGTTAAACCATGAAGTCGCCCCCACATAGACCAAAACATTTGTCTAAAACAATATTTTATCGACTTTCAGTTGCAGCTATGTCGCTGTGGTGTTTTTCTGGCCTCTTTGGTCAACAAACCGTTTTTTCTTGAAAAAGGGGGTTTCATGTGTGACTATGGTGCGTCCCCCCTCTGCCTCCATCCATGGGGGGCGGGGCAGTCCACCATCGCGTCTCCCCCCTCCCATAAAACTTTGCCTAAAATATGCCAGTAGTACTGCTCGCGCTCTTTTTTAATTATATTCTCTAAATTATGAGGTGATTGATATAAAAAATTTTTTATATTCACCATTTTAATACTTTTAAAATATGTATAAAAAAAAAATTTAAGAGGTGTAAAATATTATATCATATTTATAAAAAATTATATAATATTAAAATCAAAAAAAAAAAAAAAAAAAAAAAAACCTAAAAAAAAAAAATATAAATATATATTATATAAAATAAAATAAAAATAAAATAATAAATTATTAAATAATAATAATAAATTAAATTTAAAAAAAATTAAAAAAATAAATAAATTTAATATATATAATATTAATAAATATTATATATATAAATTTAATATAAATTAAAAATTTATTAAATATATATAAAATTAAATTTATATAAAAAAATTTTAAATAAATAAAAATATTAAAAAAAAAAAAAATAAATAATAAAAAAAAATAAAAAAAAAAAAAATATAAAAAAAAAAATTTTAAATTAAATCAAAAAAATTTTAAATTTATATAAAAAAAACAAAAAAAAAAAAAAAAAAAAAAAAAACATAAAAAAAAAAAAAATATTTTAATTATTTATTTTTTAATTAAAAAAAAATAAAATATATTAAAAAAATAAAAAAATATAAAAAAAAATCATTTATTTAATTAAACATAAAAAAAAAAAAACAAAAAAAAAAAAAAAAAAAAAAAAAAAAAATAAAAAAAAAAAAAATATAAAAAAAATATCTACATAACTAACTATTATCTTGTATAACGAAAATATAAATCGTAGAGACATAGACATAGTACTAGATGATGATGGAGGAAGATTTTATATGTACTGTGCTGGTAATTTTTTAAAAGGAATGACTATGTCTCAGGCTATGGGCAAGTTTGCAGAACTGTAATTTTCTGTCGCTTTTTTGGCTGCATACGTTCATATAATATGAAAATGGGAAAGAATAGGATCTGCAAAAAAATTCACACCGCGGTCACACCAGCTGATCATTGTAAAAAATCGTACACGTGACTAAGGACAGCCTATAGGAAGAATTATTTGGCAAGAACTGCCAAAAAAAGCAAAAAACGCAGGCGTAGTTATTTGAGGCTTATTTGCAAATTTTTGTTGGGTACGTTAGAACTAACTCAATAAACCTTCAGCTAATAATTTTGTGGAAAATGGACGAAAATCCTAAGTGCCAGTGAAAGTGAAAGTGTAACCTTTGTAACTTTTGCTAGACTACTGAAAATTGAGGACTGATTGATAAAGGTCTGTCTGGGTCAAAATATTACCCAAGAATGTGCTTCATCTGGCGAAAAAGAATATTTTACCCGACTAACCTCCCTTTTTTTGTGCCCGCTCTAATAAAATTTCTCGCACCCCTTTTACTGTAAAATATTGGTTATAAGTTAGATTATATATGTAAGAGGATGGGGTGGGGCGGTGGCCGGTGACCCTCCCAAAATTGAGAGCCCGGTGGGAGAGGGTCAAGAAAATTTGGCCAAAAAGTGGGTAAAAATGCCAAAAAGGTTGCCAAAAATTGAGCAAACGCTAGATTATTTTGACTGATCATGGGGTTGTTCCCTAAAATTAGACCGGAGAGGCTCCCCCTCTAAATTTCGACGCCGTTATATGTATTTTTCTATCGGATCATCTTCGGACGTATATAATTGGATTCGTAAATTGACTGTTTTATTAAAAAACAGTTGTTATAACTAATTGAAGATAGAAACTTAAATTCGTCGAATCTATCCCTCTGAATTTAATTTTTTTTGTTATCAAAAAGTCTCTGGCATAGAATTGTGGCCGTAAAATTTAGTGTTTAGTTCCAAAATTTTTGATTTGAGTTCCGAACTCATCGCATGCCAGCCTTGGTCCGAATATCCTAATGCGACCCGGCCCAAACTTAAGGATAAACATACTGGCCGGGTTATGGTCTAAAATGTCTAAATAGAAAATACTGTAGTGTGTGCTTAAAAAGTATTTTGCGTTTATTATTGAACTAGTGCATTGAGTTTTTTTAATATGTCTGCTAAGTTAGATGTCAGTTTCGATAAGTTAATTTAAGTTCAAGTGAGCAATGGATAGGATCTGACGTGGCGACAGTTGGGAGCTATTGAAAATAGCCATGTGTTGTGAAGTTGAAAGTTAAACGGAGAAAGCATATAGATAATTATTTGAGCTTGTTTATGTGTAGCTTTTGCGAGTTGCGACTGCGAGCTAACTTTCACATCAAGACTACTAAAAAAAGTCTATTAGGATTTCACGTCTGTAGCAATCATGACTCATGAAATCTAAAAAAGTGGAGTGAGCGTGAAACAAAGCTTCACCGAAAATAGAATCTTCTGTCTGTTTTGTTCCATCTGTTTTACACAGTGGGAGAAGGGTGTTGGGGACTGGGGTTATGGGTGGTTATTATGGGAAGGCTTGTTTTGCTCAGTTGTTGAGGCTTGGACCTTGTTGACCCACCCCCCTTGCGTATCTGATGTTCTAGTGTAACACTAGGGCCAATTCCTAAATGGATAAAACGGATTAGATTAAAATTTGTTTGAGCAATAACTCATCTCAATCTTCAGACAGACTGACGAAATTTTGTGCACAAGCGGAGGGTGCTACAAACATTTGCTACGCCAAGTGTCGTACCAATTATTTGTCAATGTCATGAGTTGTTGTAGAAACAAAATTTAATCTAATCCGTTTAATCCATTTTAGGAATTGACCTTAAGTTTTTCGAACTGGGGTTTCAGGGACGGAGGGGAGAATTGGATACAAAAAAATGTTTTTTTAACAAACCTGGAAGAGTGACGGACCAAGATCGTGTTTAAGTTCTCCTTTTTATGATAAAATTCCTACATATTTTGTGATCATGTGAATGTGTGAAAATAATGCAATTTTTTTATTTCAGGAATACATTTGTGGAAAAATCGAGCATCGGCCAATTTCAAGAATGCCAGCCCTGTCATGAGGAATGCGATGGTTGTGTGGGACCATTCAGCTGGCAATGTATTCAGTGCAAGAATTTTAAAGCACCCTTTAATGATAGCACCGAAATGGTAAGATTCTATTCAAGGCCGATTCATACTTGCAGCCGAATGTTCGCTCATCCCCCGGCAAAATTATAAAAAAATCACGCAACCAGCTGCACTTTTGATTAATTAGGATTAGGATTAATAGGATCATCCCTAAAACTCTGTTCATGCAAACTGAACGTTTATCCAGATGCAAAAAGGCTTGCATCACAATGTTGCCATATTTGGACAGTTTATAGTCGACGGATTGTTAATATGGTAGCTAGAGGACGGTTTAAACTTCACTAAGTTCGGCCTGAACGTTGTTTTCTGGGTGGAATGTTATATACTTAATCAGTATGTGCGAAAATCGTGTGAAAAAAGATTAGATTAACTGAATTAACTTGAATTACTTAATACTCTTTCATATTTTAGCTTCTTTAAATCAGACACAGTTACTCCTGTGACTTAACGGCATTTCCATAAATGTTCAAATTTTTAAAGTTACTGAAATTTTATGTCTTGGTTAATTCATGAATCCCGTTAATCTGAATTGTGTGACGTGCACAGCGCCTTAGACTTGGCTCTCAGCAGAGTAATGAGAAATAAGGATTTAGTCAATCAAATTTCAGTGTTGGTGGCAGCAGAGTAATCAAGCTGTCTAAGATATGTATTTGTTTTCAAAGCATTGGTAGAAAATCAGCCAAGCATTTTGTAGCTGTTTAGAATACAACCTAAAATTGTAAAACTGATAATAACTGAAGTCTGGCCAAAAAATAATGCTGGACCTCCCCGGGACAAAATGAAACACGTGATTTAATAACGAAAAACTAATTTCAATCATCAAGAGTACAAACAGGGAGCAGTCGCAAAAATGACTCCCTCTGTTTTGTCTCAGGGTTCAGTATTTTTTGTCAGACTTTAGGAAGCCACTAAATATACAGTCAGCGCAAGCCCCTGCAGGTGTTACGAAGAAAATATGTGCCGAATTTTTGGTTCTATTAAATCCCAAATCTTCACATCTGAAACCTTTGCGCTGAGTTATTCTCTCATTTTCAGTTTGAAATATTTCTGGCAGGCATTCTTGGCCCCGCAGGCTTAGCACTTCTCCTGAGTATTTTCTGTAATTTTGTTTTCTAATTACCATCAAGGATCTAAACCTAACGCAGAGACTTAAAGGACTGGCATTTTTCAGTCTGGCTGTGTAGGTTTTGGTCTATTAAAAAGATTTAAAAAAATGACATGGTACCGTCGAAACGACAAACTGAGCTGTGATGGACTGAACCGGTGTGATAACTAAGAATGGCTAATTTTATGTTTGAGCAGAAAATGGAGGTTTTTTCCAAATATATCAGGTTTTGTGTTGTGTAATTTCTTTAATAACACAGCGCATAATTTCTATTTCTTTGAATAAGAAGACTGGTACAGTTGAAAACGCAAAGCAGAGCAAATTATTAGGATTGTCAAAACACAGCGTAATTATTCTCCAAGTGGCCATTTGAATCTTTGTTTTCAAATAACTACTAAAACGGCTAGGATAGCTTGCATAATAGCTGGATAAACTCGGTTTTTAGGCGCATTCTAAATTTGTGGCTAACATGAAACCCTTTTTAGCTGCAAATTCTGTAGGGTTTGATTTAGTCTTTTTGTCAGGGATTGATCCTAAGGACTGCGTGATTGATCAGTATACATGGGCGTGGGAGGTTTGGGGGGGGGGTTTCACCACCCCCCCCCCCAGAAGGCATCCTCACCCCCCCCCAGACAGGTCCGTCACTCCCCTCCAGAATGTTTTGAAGGTAGCTCACGAAGGAAAAATTAGTGGCTCACGAAGCGAAATTGGTGGCTCACGCAGGAAAAATTGCCGGAAAAGTTGCTCCGCGCCCCCCTCCCCCGCCTGGTGGCTCACCCCCCCCCAGAATTCGGTATCTGCCCACGTATGTTGATCAGTTAATAACATTCGATTAATTGCATTAGAATTAAAAAGGAAATCCTGACCTAACCTGACCTGACATCCGATCCCGAAAGCCAATGACAATGAGTGCCTTACGATCTCTTGCTTTTGTACTTATTGAGTTGCTAACTTTGGTCCAATCAGTACTCAATATTCGTACAGTAGCGACCAAAGTCACTTGCTGCAGACTTTGGAGTCAAAGCGGAGTTGGAGCCTTTCGATTCTGGAGTCAAACTATATAATTTATGCTAATTTGACTCCGCTTTGAGTCCGGAGTCTGTTGCAAGTAGTTTCTACCATACAGGGCGGGGGCCCCCCCCCCCCCCCCCCCCCCCCCCCCCCCCCCCCCCCCCCCCACCCCCCAACCCCCCCCCCCCCCCCCCCCCCCCCCCCCCCCCCCCCCTGGTCGGTACTGTATGTAAACATATATGATACATGTAACGGGGTCAAAATTTTTGCAGTGCCTCTCCGGCCGGCCATATTTCAGAAAACCCTTCCCCACTGATCGATCAAATTTACCTTAAATTTTGCAAAATTCTGCAAATTTTCCCAAATAAGTACACTTTCTAGGTACTAAAATATTTTTGCCCAAATTTGCTTGACCCTGCCCCCGGGCCCTCGTTTTTGGGCGAGTCCCCTTAGGCATGTATGGGTTGTAATATTGATAAAGAAAAAACTGCAATGGACATTGTTTAATGAAAATCATGAGAGAAGCCAAGCCAGTATGTGACAAATAGCGAATGTTTACTGTTGTATTTTGTTTTAGTATAATTGTACCAGCGTGTGTCCGTCCTGGATTCCCTTTCCGGACGAAAAAGGTATTTGCCGAAACGAAGACATGATTGCCAGAAGAGCCTGGAAGTGAGTTTTGGCAGTGATAAACGTAGGGATGCAGCTACTATAATGTTGTTGTTGTTGTAGCCCTCCGATGGCACGCCCGAGGCCGTCGCAGGGGTCGTCTGTCAAGAAATTTGCAGGAAATCTGCCACCGCCCTTGGGTTCCCCCATAGGTCATGAACTGTCAGTGGTGTGGGGTTTAGTGGGCAGTTGAACAGATGGTGTGTGTCATGGGGGCTGGTGTCAGGACATATGTTTGCCACGGTGTTGTCGATTCGGGAGCGGTACGAGTTCAGTTTGCAGCAGTATCCCGAGCGCAATTGCGCCAGGGTAGTCCGAGCCGGGCGCGAAAGCTGCCTCGCCGACTCGTGGATGGTGGGAGGCGCTGCAGCTAAGACAGGGTTCGGCTTGAACTTGGCCACCGATGTGCTGACTGCCTGTGTGTGCAAGCGTTTCAGGCTGGATTTGTAGGTCTGATGGTCAATTGGGTGGTTGTCGAACAAACTTCTGACGTCAGGTCGGTATTTGTTGAACGTGGCTTTCATGTTGCGTGGTGGAGGCGCGGCCGTTGCATGTTTATAACCAGGGTGGTTGACTTGATGGCATGCCAACGGGTATTGTTTCGTTCTGAGTTCAGCGTGGGCGCGTATAGGAAGCACTTTAGTCTCTTGGTGGAGATGATCAGAGCTAGACATGACGTGACAGCCGGTGGCAGGTTGGTGCATGTAGGACACACGTATGCGGGTGTCCAGTGTCGTATCGACTGCAGGTTGCTGCAGTTTTGAGTTTTTCGGACATGGCACCATTGATTACAGTTATTGCATTGCACAGATGTGTGGGACCAAGTGACTGCTTTGCAGCAGACAGGACATGACCATGAGGGACCGGGGTTTCGTTCAATGCCGGCTATTAAAAGTAGCATTAGGATCAGCAGCGCCGACACCGGCTGACCCGTGAGGAAAAACCCGGTAGGAATGTGGGGGGGGGGCGGGCAAATGGTTGACAGACGACCGCGACGGGTGAGGGGGTAGAATCGGGGGGAGATGAGGTAGAGCCCTTTGACCGTCTCCTGGGGGGGACGGATGGTTTGACCACGGAAAGGCGGCTCCATGTTGACCAGCTACTATAATCCTCAGCCTCCCCGCCCTTGATATCAAGAGTACATAATGAGAAGACTATGCACTCGCTTCTATTGCTCATGTCGATGTTTAGCACTCGTGCACCCTAAAAGATCCAGAATCAACGCTAACCAAAAACTGCTTGAATAATTTTGTATTAGTAGGTGGTTAATCCAGCGGTAGATTACGGTAGGCAAAATGTAAGCGGAGCTTGCATTTGATGAGTAAGTGGCCGATAAAAACTTACAGACGCATTTTGAAGAATAATTTGAGAATAATTTCAGGCATTTTTTGGTCCCATTTTTGGCATTTTTCAGTGATTTGTTCAAAATGTTGGTAGATATTGGTAGTCTAGTGTTTTGGCAGTAACTATTTGACACCATATATACAGCATTTCACTAGTTTCTCAGTAAACGTACAATTTCAATGCAAAAAGCTGTCTTTTTGCAACCCATGAGCAAAACTGCTTTGGCGATACTACCACCTTAAAGCCGGTCTAAGGCGTTCTATTTCAGTAATTTAGAACGTCATAACGAAAAATTCTACACCTATTAGATAGGTTAAAACGTTGCCCTTAGACTGCGTTTAACAAGACTGAGCTAAGACTGCCTTTATGCATTCCACCGCAAATGTCTAACGTATCTAGCATGCTACGATGCTGGCTAATAAAAAGATTGACATATTCGCAGTATTACTCTTGATGGTTCCAAGGGTAAATAGTACATAGCACTGTTTTCTCTACTGTGTAAATTTGACATGCGTTATATATTATACTGTGCGCTGAGTTTTCCGGGGTCTCTCGCTCTCCTTAAATAACGACAACCGTTTTGACACTCTTTGCGGGAGATTCCGCAGTAAGCCAGCTTAGGCTACAGAGGAAATTAAAGATGAGAATTAAGAACTAATAATTAAGAATGAATGGACTATGAAGACACCGAATGACTGTTTATTTCCGAAGCATCCGGATTGCTTAGCCACAATAGGGCAGATTGTCATACTTATTCCTTATTGTGTACTCTTGACGGTTTGTGAGATTCGCTCTGATTTTGTACCGTACCCCTTGTATTTTTATGATTGAATAGAAAGCTTGATGTTTCATGCTGAAACTGAAATGATATTAATTGTCAGAAGTGGGTCTAGTCAAAGTATGATTGCAATAACAGCTTTTTGTGTCACCTTACAATAGAGACCGGATACCAGCATTAACTGTATAGAAACTGTCAATTTGTTAAAACATGTCAAAACATCAGCATGGGGAACGAAAATATCTTATTAATTTGAAATGCTTCAGGGGCTATGGTTCATTAACTTTGCGTGAAATATGAGATTTTTTACCTACGTCCATTTCCTTTGTGATCTATCAACTAATTTTTGAATTAAAAATGAAGTATGGAAAATTGTGTCCGAATGAGCAACAAATCCTTTGAGTTTGGGCGCTTATGGGACATTTTTTGGGATTTTTTCACTGATTCGAATAAGTCTATAGGAAATATTGTAAACAATGATGAATTAAGAGAGAAATAGCAGTAAGAAGATTCCGGAAAAAGTTTGCAAGTAAACTGAACCGACATGTCATTTCAGATTCAGTGACATTATTAGTGAAATAGGAGATTTCCTAAATCCAAATCTAATTATCAAATTTTTGTCAAAAATCAACCAGCATAGTATTACACCGTACATTATGGCCAAAACTGCTTCGGTGTATATGTACTTAAGGCCTTTTCATAATATTAACTAACTACATTAGATTTCAGTAACACAACAAGATTTGCGAAAGTTTATAAAACTTCGTACAACTACATACTAAATTGTGTCATTTGCATCTGCTTCCAAATTTTTGAACAGATATATGTTCGCTTAATCGAACGAATGTAAATTTGTAAAACTGTAAATGCCATTTTGAGTGTGTCAGTGTCATGAAGAAATGTAAGTCTGTGCACAAGGATGGTGCTAACATGCATATACTTGTTTTACAATTTTAATGGCGTCAAAAAGGCTAGTTCGTTTCTTACACCAAAAATCAGCTGGAACTACTTAATAGTCAGTTAAATTTGCTGCTAAAAGCCAAACGGATGCTCTTGGATGTGTAAAAAACAGTCTTTCAGGAAAAGCCGTTGTCGGTAAAAATAAATCCATCGGCGGGAAATTCCACAGTTTTGGTCTTATGTTCAAGTCACGTTGTTACGCCTATGTTACTAAGAATTGCTTTAAATTTAAATTATATTGCTGAAATAAAAAAAACGAATAAAATGTGATCTACATGGAACTGCAACATTGGGTTAGTAATTCAGTCACCTGATCAGTGGAGACAAACAGCAGATAGATTCCTAGCCCATTCCTTTATCGGCCTAAACGAGTTTATTTTATGCTGACTAAAATGAATCATGCTTAGAAATGTCATTCGTTAGCTGCGAGTCTTAAATTTTAGCGCTTGGATTTTCAGTCAGATTACACGGACTTTGTGCAAGCGATTAATATTGAGCGTGCTTGTTAAGGTGGTAGTTGCGTTTTCGAGGTTTTTTTTTTTTTTTTTTTTTTTTTTGTTTTGCCCATAAGGTGGTCGAGCACGTGATAATGCACAGATTCACCTCTTCCTCCATGAGCTGCTAAACCAGGCTACGGGTGTTAGCCCCTCACGGAGGGAATGTCCTATAAAAATTTTATAATTTAAGAATTACAGGATATAATGTGATCCTGTTGTTCGTTTTGATTTTAAGGTTTAAATTAAGGGCAAGTTTTGATCGCTTACTTCCGATCCCGCATGTCGCAAGTACAGTACGGGGTACAGTCGCAAGTCAACCAGAAGTTTAATATTTTAAGTTTTATTTAAGTCCAATTTCGCTTGTCATACCTGGTATGTCTTTGTAAAGATACTACCTTTATTGGCTGCTACTGGCACATGGTACTTCAACAATGTCTTTATTCCAGGTGTGGTTGTAACCGGTGCTTGGCGAAAGTTGTAAGCCGTTTACAAACTATCAGACTCTTAATGACATTGGTTTCTGTCTTCATACGCACTGACACTGCGTTGTCGATTTGTGGATTTGTGATCATAAAGATGTATTCGACGAAATTCTTTTTGTCTTTGGCTCCTTTGTCTCCGTCCGTCCGTCCGTCCCTGTAGACTGTGCACCTTCGTCATCCTGAGAGCCCTGAGCAGATGTAAACGTACCCACTGGTTCTAGTGTAAAGTCCAAGAAACAGCATCCACAGCATCGCCATCGCAAGACCGATCTTCTAGCTCACATCCAAGGAAATACTAATCTGAGAATCCTCTTTTGTAGCTTGTGTAACTTGTCATTCAGCATTCACTCTTGTCTTCTTTTTTATTTTCCTTCCTTACCACTTTTCTCCGCACGCTCTTTTCCTTTTCATCTGTTAGCTTTTTGAGCATTGCCGTTCTAGTCTGCCGGCCTCCGCTCTTTCCTGCTCTTCCTTAGGATTAGCATCTGATTTTGCAAGTCGCCTTTCGCGATCAGCTTCCTTTAGTTTTCTTTGTTCCTCCAAAACTTTTCTTTCACCTCTTTCAGTTCATACAGTCGTTGCTGTTCCTCTTCCGCCAACGCCATAGCTCGGGTCTTCTTTCTTATTTTCCTCTGCAATCTTTTGCTTCATTCTCTTTTTTCTTTCTCTTTTTTTCTTTCTCTTTTTCTCTTTCTCTTTTTCTCTTTCTTTTTCTCTTTCTCTTTCTCTTTCTCTTTTTCTCTTTCTCTTTCTCTTTTTTCTCATTTCCTTTTTCTTTTTCTCTTTTTTGCTTGACTCCACTTCATCAAGATCAAACTTTCCTTTATTGTCTTTTCATCATCTTCCGTTGTATAGGTAGTTGTGGCAGATTTCCGGTTGATGTTTCAAATATCCGTCGTCCACTTTATTCTCTTTTCCCTTTTTCTTTTTATCTTTTCTTTTCTTTTCTTCTCTTATCCTCTCCCTTTACTTTTCTTTTCTTTACGCTTTTTCTTTAATTTTTTCATTTTTCCAGCAGAAGAGAGTCCACAACGGCCACCAGAGTGAAGGCCACATCGGAGATTCTTGAGCCAAATCGAATGAAATTTTCTTAGTTTCTTTGTTTGAAGGTAGTCGTGCATCGCCTGTTCATTACAATCCAATCTTTTTGACTCCTGTATAATGCTGTTGTCGTGGTGAATTTTTCAAAAGACTCCTCGAGGTTTTTGTGATATCTATGTAAACTTTGCGCCACCAGTACTCAAGTTATAAGTGACGCCTGAGCATGAATTTTTGGGACAGTCCTGTAAAGGTCAAAATCCCCAGGCATGTCTCTCACTTTTTCGAAATTTCACCTGTGGACGTTTTTGCAGGGTTTTAATTACAAGAACATATCTTAAATTTTCGGTACGTTTGCTTTTCAGCTATTTTCTCAGTAAATTCACTAGTTATTAAAAAAGTGGGGGACATGCCTGGGGATTTTAAACATGTCGAAAACCTTACCAGCTTTCAGCCCCAACAGGTAATCGTATGATTCAGAGCTGTGGCGCAAACTTTTTGTAAAAAATTGTAATATTTTGGAAAGGACCTTTCTTTAGTCGCTTATATATACTGGAAACAATATCATAGGTTAAATTTCAATGCAAGGCATACATTTAGAAAAGAGATTGTTCTACCTAATGCAAAAGACCGCTTGTGATTTGAATTTGTAAACGCTGAGCTATGGCTTTGCAAAAAAACACCTAAAAACGCAATTACCCCCTTAAATGCTTTTAGTTCAGTGGGCTAATTCAGTGCCACTTGGTAAAGTTTTTACAGACTTTTCTGACAAACAAGCTGACGACTTGAATCTTATATACTATATACGTTATATACTCATTCCTTTCCGTTAAAGTCAGGGATAAGCTGTGATGAAAATGAAACGTCTGCAAAATTCGCTAAATGTACATGAAAATATTGTGGTGATAAAATGGAACTGGCTTACTCAAATTAACGATGACTCAATGACTCATCCTCAAAATCTCAAATGCAAAACGCAAAAAAGCTTGATCAAAAACAAGTAAAACCAAACTTTCACTGCTCGCTAGCATATGTTAGGCAAAGGTTGTTCTAGAGAACATTGTGATTGTAAGCTAAAATTTTAAGCATTGATGAGTTTCAGCTTAATCAGAGGGATCATGAAACTTGCAAACCGTGTTCTCACAGTGGGAAATCTAGTCTGGCTCCGCTTAGTCTAGCATAAACTGATCAAAAAACAGTCAATAGTCATAAAAATAATTTTAATTAGCTGCTTAATCTTTGCTGATTTAAAGCGTCTCCTGTGGCGCGCTGTATATGCATAAAAAATGGTACAAAAGTCAAACATTAGAAAATTGTTTTGCTAGAAATTAGCACAGCCGTCAGAAGGGAGTGTTAAGTTCCATTTCACACGAGAGCGCAGTTCTTAAAAAAGAAAAACAATGCGCAGATCACATGGCTTAGGCCGTGGAACATTATTTTATCAGTGAAATTTCGTCAGTCATGATTGTAAGACGCCAGTGTGTGTATCATGAATCACAGGTGTATATGCTTGCAGCGTTCAAGGGACTCAAGGATAAGCCCCCTCGGACAAGACATTCTAGAAGACATCTCTTTGATGGCTAGAAAATATTTTAAAAACGTTAAAAAAGCGGGAAAATCACGAATAGTATTAGTTTTGCACAAAATTTCACGTTTACGAAAAATATTGGAAAGATGAATATGTACTTTCGTATCAGATTCTAGTCACTAGTAGTGTCTGATACATTAATGAGGTGCATCAGCTTGAGTACCACAGAACACAGCAAAGTTTTTTCTTGCATTAATACTATTTTTTGCAATTTTCCATGAGACTTGTGGGAAATGTTGAAAAGAACACAGTGTCTCACCCTTCTTCAAGAGTGAGATACTTTGAAAGAAACGGAAATACCAGGTCGTTTGATTTTGTGACGTGTTTATTGATGTAGAAAGCAATATTCGACTGTTATAGAAAAACTTTCAAAGTATGTCCATAGAATACATTGACAGCTAAGTATGAAAGTACCATTTGTGCTTATTTAAGTGTGACAATATTTTTAATTATGTGTCCAATTGTGCTGAAAAACTCTTACTAATATGAGTAAAATGGCCAAAATCCGTACCTTGGCGCTCGAAAAAATAAGCTTACAGTAATACAGCTAGATTTTTTATATAAGGAACTAACTTTATGTAAGACCAGAATGGAGCATCAGCTTAACTTTTCATTATATTAAATAACTAGGATATGTCTGCGACTTGCATTTTACTTTTTGATGTTCTGATGTTAGATTAATACCAATCTATTAGGTTGTAAAGAGCACACGAATGTCCCAGCCTTTTTCAAGAGTGAGATACTATGTAATCTTGATTCTAATGCCGGAGAACCCTATTTCTGTCGTATAGACGTATTAAGCCCGCAAAATTCTGTACTTATATCTAATTTGTGTTCTCTCGATTATCCACAATAGCTATGAAAAAGATAAAAATGGCAGATAATTAAGTCATTTGGAACTGTCAATTAGGTCAATAGTGTGCCAGAATTATAGTAATTTGCTCCCAGCCTGCTGCAAAAAAGTTTTGGTACTCAAGTCCCAGCATATTTGCAAAACATTGCTAATATTGTAGATGATCTGTAGTCTTTATTAGATTGTGGCAGAACAAGAGTAATTAGAAATTGGAAACTATTGTTTTTAGTCTAATATTTTTCAAAAAAATCAGTACGAATTAATAGCACAAATTATCGTACAGCAGATTTACTTGTTTGTTTTAGACAGAAGCAGACGTACATTGGCGTGGGCACTGCGTTCGGCGTGACCTTTGCCCTTTTGATTATCATCGCAGGGGTGGCCATGATGTGGCGCAGACGATACAAAATACTCAACATGTTTGTCGATGGGGTAAGAATAGAAATATACTCTATAGCCTTAAATGTACGTAGTAGATATTATTACCCGTAGTTTTCTTTTTATGTACTGGGAGTGAGTGGGATGTTCGAGGAGTGTCTTCCCATGTTAAAAGGACAAACAGGGAAATAAGTTTCTATAAAACGGGGTGTGTTAGTAAAGCGTGCAAAAATAAATTGTTAACTTATACTATCGATTAGAGTGCATTGCGACTTCTGCCATACCTAGCCCAAACACTGGCGGCTCATCAGTGGAGCAGTGTTGGGATAGTGATTTATTTAGGGGTACTTTTCTAAATAAAACTAAACTTAAATGTTTGTCGATGAGGTGTGAATGAAAATATGTCTGGTGAAGGGGTAAAGACCTTTGTGAGTACTGAATCGCAGCCACAGTGACGTTATACTGCATCAAGAAAGCGTAAACTTTTGTACGATGTGAAATATGAAAGGATATACTGAAATAGTAGTGCTTGCTAATTAAATGTCGTTTAGCTTTGTCAGTAAATGATAATTCACTTTTCGGTAAGATTTATAGTGATTTGTATTTTTCGCTCACTTTAAAGACTTATACCGTCTTTAAATTGGCCACTTTTCTTGAAAGCAAGTTTATGTTTATTTCATACAATTCCGTTTTCCATAGAGAGACTGCGTTCAAGTTAAACACCTTTTGTGAGACCCAGCCTTTATGTTTCAGAAGCCTGACCTTGAGCCAATGCAGCCTAACCCGAACGCCAAGCCCAACATGGCTCAACTACGGTTGCTGAAAGACAATACACTGAAACGTGGTGGGGTGCTGGGATATGGGGCTTTTGGCACTGTTTATAAGGTGGGTCAGAGGATGTGCCGTGTCTTTCATTCTTGAAGGTTCATTCATTGTGAAAGAAATCCGAATCACTGTATTTTTTACAATGATTATAGATTGACCTCTTGTCAACGTGAAACTTTATCTGTTCGAAGGTTAGTATCAAGTCTCAAAGTTGCAGAGTCTTGTATTTGGATCTTCTAGTCAGAATAGCTATAGCAAAAAAATCACTGCATCCATAATATAAGCTCCTGCTAAAATTGCGTCTGGACGCCCTGCGGGACGCAAAAAAAGCCTCGGGTGGTGTTAGTTTACAAGAAACGAAGCGAAATCTTACAAGTTGTTATTTCAGGTTCTGTTCTAATTAGTAAGTTTATTTTCATGATTTCGCATCCGATGTTTGCTAACTACTCATTTTGTATTGTATAAACCTTCACGAGGTAGAACGGAAAAATATTTTTTTACAAAAAATAGTGATTGACACAAAACACGATAACTAAAATTTGTTTTCTACAAATTTGTCAGTCGTGTCCGTTAAATCAAGTCAATAGAACGGTTTCTAATTTAGGAAGTAAAATTATACGTTTTCGGTTCAGACCATCATTACCTAAAGCATCAGAAGACAGAACAAAAAGTACAGCTTTGCTATTAATGATACTTATTTAGGTGTGTCAGGTAGCAGTTTAGACTAGCCGAATTAATTAAGGTTATTAATCTTGCCAGCTGGCTGCTTAGATTTCTGAACATATTAATACAAGGTAGGGCACAAAAGTTCTTCCTGGTGTTTTACCCAATTTGAGGGTCACGTGACCCGGCTTTCCGTAGTCATTAGTCACGAAGATTGGGGTGCAAGTACTCGTAAGGGATCCCTCCACCAAAGTTTGGGAGCAATTCCTCTAGTAAATAACCCGCTAACCCCTGTGAAAAACCTCTCCCCTTGTCGTGCTAACGATAAAAACTAAAAAAACAGGAATATGAATACAGTGGGTTGGTTTCGTCCGGCTCTGCCGGGGTCGGCAACCCAATTAATAATGTTAGCGAGTGGTGTTATCTTCACTTTAACTTTAACTGCAAACAAGCTCTTCTGCTGAGTGAGGAGCTGTTACATTGTGAGGCCTATTCCAGAGAAATATTAAACGCGACCACTTATTGTGGATAAAATGATTTTCATATTTCCAATTTCTGCACACAGTCACTGCTGAGTAGCTCCAGAGTTTTTCAAACAACTAAAAGTGATGATTTGTAAAGACATTAATTTGATTTCTGAAGTCAAAAACTTATTGAAGTAAAAACAGTGTTGTAAATGGAATGTCTCACCGAGATTCGAACTTGGGCCAATGGTTTAAGAATCCAGAGTGCTAACCAATACACTATGAGACCTCTGGCACGAAGATTTCAACTTCGACTGTTGAAAGTTCTTCGACAAAAGACAAATATTTAGACATTAGTACTAGATGTAATTTTTTATCTAAACAATATGAAAATGATTTAGTTGTTTCAACTTCAAGCAATTATTATTCTTTTGTAAGACATTTTTTGCTAGTAATTTCTGACGTAATTTTATACGACTGTTTAATTCGTACGCTGAAAGTAAATGTTTAATCAAACAGATCCGTTAGCCCAGTTGGCTCAATTGGAGTGCTGCGTGTATCTACTGAGCATCTGATTTCGGATCAGAACGTCGGTGGTTCGATTCCGTCCCGGAGCTGCACCTTTTGCCTAGGGTTGTTCTGCATACCCTTGGCCTGAGAGTTCCGTCAGTGTCAGTTAATAATAATTATTAACTGTCAGTTAAAAATGTGTGTGCAGACTGACAGAGCAGCGAGGTATCTACCCTTCTAGTGTTACTTAACACTAGAAGACGACCTACCCACATTAACGTAGGAGTCGGAGATTCGTAACATAGTATATACGCGGCACCTGATTGATACGCGGCCGCGTAAAAAGTTAGACGTCACAACAAAACAAAAAACACTACACACAACAAAAAGCCACCCCACCCCCAGGGGCACAAAAAAAAAAAAAAAAAAAATTTTTGTGACAAGTTCAGCACAATTAATTACAATGTTTGCGTATAATTATTTTGAAGAAACAAAATAATTGATCAATTATTTAATCATAATTATTCAATTATGACCGTCAGTTTATGACAATATGACATCGAAGTGTTGGGAATATTTTGATAATAAAGACAACGTGGGAAATATTGAACTTAGCTAATCATTAAATCAGTCACGTTTTGTGAGATGAATAGAATAATTTACTGAGGGATTTTTCATATAAAGTAATTAGATTAACTGGATTAACTTAATCCAGTTACTATGAATGTATTATTGTATTAAAAGGCCCACAGGAAAACTACCCTAAAAAGTCGCTTCATATGTTGCCACAGTTACTTATGATTATGAACAAAAAACGGACCACCTCAAAACTAACCCAGCCACTGTCTATAGTTTTTCATAATGTTTTCTATTTTATTTTTAATATTGTTTCAGCTATTTTTTATTCTAGGGCGTGTGGAGTCCTGATGGAGAGAGCGTTAAAATGCCAGTGGCCATAAAAGTGTTGCATGAAGCCAACACGCGCGCTCAGCAGGAGTTTTTGGATGAAGCTGGTAGTTTATCATTTGTTTTTTGTAAAAAATGAAACCATTTTTAGCTGCTGTTTTTGTCTGCTTGTTAGCTTATGCTATTAGTATATTGGGACTTCTGGCTCATTTCTTTGCCTGATTGAACGGATCTGACCTTTACGTTCATTAATGAGTTCAGTATGATCGAAGTTCAATGCAATTATTCGAAGTACAATTATACTGATAGTTCAAGACTGTTTAAAAGTGCATGAAAACATCAAAATAAAACATGCGTTCGAACTACGCTAAACCGACACAACTTTTAGGCTTACTTTAACTTGTTTAATGCGATCTCGATTCGTAAATTTGGGACTGAAGTAAGTCAAGTCCAGTCAGTTCAGTCAGATATAAGAATGAGCTGTGACCCGGAGTCTGATCCAACTAACCTTATTTATTTTTACTTATTTATTTTTCATTTACTATTTATTTATTTATTTAACGTCTACCTACTGCCTAAGCCAAAAGGCTCGTTTGCACAGGTCGACAGTTATATTGCTATTTAGTGGCAGTGGGATAAGTGATAAGTTATGAGTTATGAGCTGTTAGTGATTAAACTTTAGCTGGCCGCAATATTTAATGATTACATTTTGCACCCAACTTTCACTGTCTTGTTGCAGCTAACATGGCCCGTATGCACCACGTTTACCTGGTCAGACTGTTGGGCATTTGCATGGGCCCCCAAATGCAACTGGTCACGCCCTTCATGCCCCTGGGAAACTTGCTGGAGTGTCTGCAGAAGAACAAGAATCGCATCTTCAGTGAAAGATTGCTGTTGTGGTGTCAACAGATTGCTATGGTCAGTTGCTTTGACAACTGGGAATTAATATAAGGGTCAGGTACTAAGCCAGATGTCTCACATAAGACGCGTTAACGTTGCAACGGCGAACGCGAAAATGCTAAGGCAGATGTATGTAAGGGGGCTGGGGAATTTCAGTTTGGGTTGCTCTTCAGTGTGAAACGCTATCCCTCTTAGGCAGGGGCGTAGCCTGCATTTCGAAAAAGGGTGCTCTCAGTACCTTGTCGACTTCTTTTTGCTCACTTTTTAAACTCACTATTACGGGGGTAAGAGGGCGACAAAAACCAGAGAGGGGACCCTTGTTGACAATTTCTTCAGGTTCGACTAAAAGTGGAGTCGCGACCCCCGCACCCTCCCCCCTTCCGACTACGCCCTTGCTCTCAGGTGTTTATGCGACTACGTGAGGTCTTACCGTTTAGACTAGCCGGGTTTGATTTACAAGAATTTTTTTAGCTTCATTAAGCATCGACGGCCAAAGCAAACCACTGAACGTTTTTGTTAAATCGTCTTGGTAGTAGCTAATGGCACCCCTGAACGTTCGAGTTATATATTTGGTATACTATTTCAATTAGGGTTCGCACATAATTAACACATAACTGCATTGAAACCACTGATTTTTTTCTCAGTACTGAAGTTTTGTGCACTTATGCCGTCTGTGTTCAATGAATGATATGATATTTGTACTACAGAGGGCAAGAAATGGAATGTTTTTTAGGTTACTAGTTTTTCATAACTTTTTTAGGGCATGGAATATTTGGAAAATGAGCGAATGGTTCATCGGGATTTGGCTGCCAGAAATGTTTTGGGTAATAAGCGAAAGTTTTGTTTATCAGATGTATATTTTTCAATTTTTTTACGAGTATACTGACTGAAAATGCGACTGGTATAGCTTGCAGTGGGTCAATTATCAGTCAGATATTATATTGATTAAACTGTTGACCACGCAGCATTTTTAACGTTAGCTTGTTTACTAGACGGAGTTACCCTACTCAAAGTTAGGGTTTATTTAAGAGAAAGTTCGAATTCCTAATGCATAAGTGAAGCTTAAGTTGCTAATGTAATAGTAAATCTCTGTTTCAGTGAAAAGTCCCAATCATGTCCGGATCAGTGATTTCGGTCTGGCCAAATTGCTGGATTATGGGGAGGATGAGTACCAGGCGGCCAGTGGAAAAGTAAGAAGCTGAATTGATTGCTAAAATTTATTTTTATACCCCGAGCTAATCAGGGTAATTGGTAATCTCCGCCCTTAGGTACCTTAGAAAATACCCTTGTTTTGGAGTTACTACTCGGAGCCTGGTAAAACTCCAACACAAAGAAGAGGTGAATATGTGCACCAACCAGTGCTCAAACACTTTTTGGGAGTACAAAAAATAAGAATAAGAAATGGGTATAGTATATAATATAGCGCGGATTGTCTTTGAAGTTTGCTTTACATCGATTGCAACTTAGGGCCTTTCCTTTACTGGATTAAACGGACTGGTCTTATTTATGCCGAGGTTTAGAAATTACATTTCGAACCAAACGGACTACACGAGTTAAAATACATCAGCCACTTAATTTTCGTCCGAACCTATTTCCAAGACTTAAACTGTCACCGGTCTAAACGGATTTGACATAGTTAGCATTAGTCTGATTAAAAGTTAAAGTTGAAGTAAAAGATTTAAGCGCTAAAAGTTAAGTCTGTGTTTTTAGATGCCGATCAAATGGCTGGCCCTGGAATGCATCCAGCACAGGCGATTTACTCACAAAAGCGATGTCTGGGCATTTGGTAAGAAGGAGCTACATTTTTATGGATTAATGTTGTTTTGTGGCTCTAAGCAAACTGTTTTTCAAATTCACGCATGGATTAGGTACACCGATACACGTAGTTTATGTGATGCAGCTATCGAATCGTATTATTTTGATCCTGTAGCAATCAGACTCATATTTCTCGCATATTATAGGAAATAGCTGAATATTATATTGATATTTTGTCCGAATTTCATTGCATAAAGGAACAAAAATATATTATATGAAAACTATGTTGCGCTATAAAATATTCCATAGGTTGAATTTTCATGTTTGTAAATGAAAATATTTTTTGCCTGCTTCTTGTTTAGTTTAGCTGCAAGTTTAGTATCACAAGATGCATTCCTGTCTTGTTTACGCTTTTATATGCGATGAATTTTTACTAATCTTATTCTCTTATTGCTGGGGTTTTACTTATCATTTTTTTATTTTCACTATTTCCAGGTGTGACGGTGTGGGAGCTGCTGACGTTCGGCGAGAAGCCCTACAAGGACGTCAAGCCCACGGACATTCCCAGTCTACTGGAGAAAGGAGAACGACTGCCCCAGCCCTCCATCTGCAGTCTGGATTTGTATATGCTGCTGATTAAGTGTTAGTAACCTTTTCCTTGCATATCCACTATGTGTGAAATACTATATTGTTTTTGTGAAGGCTACACTGTGTAAAGTGTGGATGTACAGAAAAAGAAATTATAGATATCATAAAGTAATTGTTTGTTCATATTATAGTATTGTGTAGATTGTAGATGAAAAATGTATATTTTGCGAATAATATTATTATCTTTATTTTTTGTTTATGTTATCTCTTTTTTATTTTCAGGCTGGATGGTAGACGCGGACAGTCGCCCCTGCTTTTCTCAGCTGCGAGTGGACTTTGCCGAAATGTACAGAGACCCGCCAAGATATCTGGTTATACAGGTTCGCTAAATCACTACGGACTATTGCTTTTTTGTTCAGTTGTTTACATTTTTGCATTTCAGTTTCATACGATAGACAAAAACTTAATCGCACAGGTAAGTTTAGCTGACTATCCTACTGTAGCCTCCACTTTTAATATTCAGAAACCAAAAGAGGGAAAATATCGACTATATGCGTGCTCCGTAGCTCAGTTATAAACCGCTACTTGCTGATGGAATAATTAAGTGCCCCCTGTTGTGTTAGTTGTGTAAGCTGGGTTTTTTAGTGCACTAGTTTATAGAGTATCGGTAATTTCTTGTAGTGAGGCACTATTATGTACTCTTGATATTAGTTTGTAGTGTGCAGACTTTGCATATTATAGTAAGAGCACTACTATGTACTCTTGATATCAGTTTGCACACTTTGCTCGTAGTAAAACTACTATTATGTACTCTTCATTCTATGAGTTGGCACACTTTGCATGTAGTGAGACACTATTATGTACTCTTGATATAAGTCGTGAATCTTTGAATACAGTGAGACTATATTATGTACTCTTGATGTGAGTCGTCAATCGTTGAGTATAGTGAATTGAGACAATATTATGTACTCTTGATATGAGTCGTCAATCGTTGAGTATAGTGAAGTGAGACAATATTATGTACTCTTGATATGAGTATAGTGAAGTGAGACAATATTATGTACTCTTGATCACGCTTGGCACTGTTTCAGGGCGACCCGTTGCTCCGCAAGCCAGTCAACTTCAACAACAACAACACAGTCTATCCTGCTCAATCCGATCACGGCTCAGACGATGTCCTGTCCACCGACTTGGACGATCCTGATTTCGGCGATCCTGACTTTTGGTCTCACAAGCCTGGCGCAGAGCTCAGGGAATTTTCTGATCTGGTAACTTCTTTACTGATTTTAGTCTACTAGATTGGAAAAAATATCCTGTGGAGCGAAAAAGGCTAGAAGGTTCTGTAGTTTGTAATGCAAAAGTAGTTACTTTAATTCCGGCTAGAAATGCGAAGTCTAAGACTTATAAGGATTTTATAGTTTTTATGTACTTTGTTGACTGAGTCTATGTTTATTAGGTGTAGAAGTTCTTTTTGGGCACATCGTTAAATTCATACCGCATCATAATCATAACCGCTCCAGGGCTTTGTAACGGAGATGAGCACCGCACCCGAGGGCAGACACGCCAAAGTATAGTTATCTATCCGCGGGTTAACTTTACCTTTTTACCTTTTTATCATAATCAAGCCAAAGCCAAAATTTTTGATAATATCAGTGCATGATGAAAATTAAGTAATCACAAAGTCATGAATATGAAAAAATTCTTTAGTTTGTGGTTTCATGCATAATATGTGGGACTTTATAAATGCAGTTGTTGCATCAAAAATTATTTTGAATATGAATAGAATTATCATAAATCATGCACTCTGTTTTGCAGGACTCTGAGCGTCGTTGGGTGCTGGCGGACAACTATATAGCCCACCTGGAATCCACCAACCCGACCAGTACCGAATCTCAGTCCCACAATCATCCCCAGCACACCACTCTGCCGCCTGTTGATCAAGCTGACGGCAATCACACGGAAACTACTGCTGCACCTACGCATACCGCTGCTGTGGGTGTTTAGACTAGACTTTGGTTAACATGCAGTCGTTTGTCCGTTCAGTCGGCAAATTACAAAAAGTTTGCAAATTAAAAGGTGTATGCTGAACGATCACAAAAAGGTCACACAATTGCAAACATTATACTCAGTTTGATGTTATAATTATTTTCTTCAGTTTTTCATAATTTGGCTGTTCGTTAAACCAGATATCTTTTCAGGCCAATGGACAGGTGGAGAGACCGTCGACTTTGCCTCAGGATCAACGGGCAAACCGATGCTGTTCGGGCACAAGCAGCAGGAGATATGTATCAGACCCGCACGGTCCTAAAGGTAACCATGGCTAGGAGTTTGTTGTCACCAGGACCAAACTGCGTTAGACTTCCTAGATGACGCATTAACAGAATGATGACATTTGGCTGATTAAGACGAAACTTATCTGATTCAGACATTTCGAATAAAGCCTGGTTCATGCTAATTGTTCGTAAAAATGTTTCAGTTTGTCTTTTGGCAATTTTGATCAGCTGTGGCCGGCAAATATATACAATAAATTGATATGTTAACAGCCTATTTTTGTGGATGTAAGCTAAACTAAAGTCTGACAAAAAATAGATGCGCCACTTACTTATTTTAGTGGCATGACTTCTCCGACTACTTCCTGTACTCTTGATATTCAAAGTCTGTTCTTTTTGTACCGAAATCACATGTTTCGTTTTCTCAAGTGGTGCAACTATTTTTTGTCAAACTTTAGTACACGTCCGTGTAAATACGCTAAAATGGTGAAAAAGAGTCGATAGTATCAGCAACGCTTAGAAACCGACTTTAAGGGGGGGGGCTACCTGAAAAAGTGAAAATTTTAGGTTCTCCGATTCGCTTCAAATTTGCACACAATGTAGCCCCAGGGAAGGCGCATCGCAGATGTAACAAACTGGAACCAATGCTATTGCCAATTTTTCACTAGGGGCGCCCAAAAATTCAATTTTACGTGTAAATCATAGGCGCAAAAAAAAGTTTTTTGTGGTTGCAAAGCGCCCCTTTACTCGAAATTTTTGTTAACACTGACGAAGCTGATTTTTACATGATTCGATAGCCTAACGTCATATCTCAACCTCTATGATCCATTTTTTTAAATTTTTGCCCATGGCCTGAGCAATGACGTCAAATGTAAAATCACTCAAATTTGGCAGGTCCAAAAACGGCCATTTTTTCACATTTCGCCCTCGATTTTAGATTTGAAAATACGTATCAAAAATCCGGATCATACGATTTTGCGCATACATGTGGGCTACTACTATGCCAAATTTCAGCCTGATTGGCTTAATGTGGTTTGTGCTAGAACTGTCCAAATAAGGGCTACTTTTCGGCTTTTTGGCGTACTTTTGCCTATGTAAATACACTGACAAACGCACCGAACCAAAAGTGCACCTTCAAGCTTAATTGTTCTTATCTGAGGTAGAGGTGCCTTGGGGGAGTAACATATGTGAAAATAAGCAAAATTGGAGAACTTTGATTTTTGACCTGGGTAGCCCCCCCCTTAAATAGAATTGCCCAAAAGTTAGCTTTTCCTGTCGTCTATGCCCCCCCACCCATCACCATTATTTAACGCATTTAGTTAGCTACCTTCGGGCTTACTTTTGTTCATTTTATATACTATTCTTTTTTCAGGAGTGACCAACGGCAGTTTTCTGCCCCTTCCGATGGACCCCGAGTCCAACTATCTGATTCCGAACGCCATGCGATTGCAGCAGCAGAACGGGGGATACCCCAACTCTCCTGACCCCTCAGTCACTTACACGCCTGTGCTTATCAGTCCAGGTAAAGCCAGTGGCCAGCACACACAACAGAGGATCCAAGAGTGCACATAGGATGTCGCTTTTCAAGGGTCGATTCAAACTGCAGCCGTATGTCTGTACAATATGGAACAAGGAAAGGAAGGCTCTTTTTGCACGGGCTGTATCACGTTGCATTGAGGGGGAAGAATTTTGTCTTACTTCTGTCGATTGAACTGATATTGTGGTTGCAATGCAAGTATAAATTGTACCATAACCTGGTTATTGCTAAGCCACTTCACCAATAATACGTTCTTTATTAAAATGTTCAACATAGTTTTGGTTATATTGTTTCAGATTCGTCAGATGGTCTTCTGCTCTCTAACGGGTACTACAATTATTTGCCACAATTCAACAACAACAACAACAATAATAATAATAGCATAAACAATAACAAGAATGAGTCATGCGAAAAGTCATTAGTCAGCTCTCCAAGCGAGGGCCATATTCTGTTGAACGGCGGAGTTCTAAACGCGGAATATGTGCAAGCCAACGGAACCACACCCAACAGTTTGGAAGTTACGCAATCAGAAACTGTTGTATAATATTGTTTTCATAGCTTTGGGTTGGTACTTGGCTGCAAACGAGATTTCACCTAGATAGGCATGATAAGACTTGAGCCTTGGGCCGATTCAGATGAAAAAAATGATTACAACGTCTAGCCAATCAAAATACAGGTTCGGTAGCTTTGGACCGATCCGATTGGCTGCAGTCTTAGTCATTGGCAAAAATGGGCCGTAGATTTTAGTGGTGCACTGAGCCTAAGCCTGGGGAATGCGTGCTTGTTTTTTTATAGAACTTTTCTTAAACTAAAGTCTGACCAGAATTTGCTGAAGCCTAAGACAACATAGGGGGCGTGATTTTGAGACTACCCGCTGTACTTTTGATGCTCGTAATTAGTTCTTTTCATAATGGAACAGCGTGTTTTTTATCTTACGGACTACGGTCCAGCATTTTTTGGTCAGACTTGCAGACAGCGTTTCAATTTATGATCATTTTTTGGTTATCATTAATGGCCGGTCTGCCAACCTAGTGTCTAGTGGGAGTCTGCTATTGAAATTCAGTTTTTTGGATGTAGACACTTCGTTCCAAAACGCACAGTCTTAACTGACATTTCAATAAGTCTATTTGAACTATTGCTACTGGTGTTTCGACATTAGATTTAGCCAAGTACGACCTAAACACAACGTTTTATCTTCAGTTGTTAAGTTTATCGTCTTGTAAATATGTTATTAATCTGGGGATTACTATAGTTCGTTATGGGGTTCCTTTTTTTAAATTTGAAAGATAATGACCAAGATTAACATAAAAGAACTGGCTATATTTTTTTTAAAGTTACACTAAGGGCCTTTAGGTTACCGGGTTGTAGCACAAAATATTGCATTCAAGAACTCGAGAAGTATTTTTTGCCAAGTTTGTGAAAGTTTATGCATAATTTTCGGCATTTTTATTCACGTATAAGTTTAGGTAGTTCACCTGTTTTGGTTAAACTCACAAGCATGCGAAGTACTGTACATAAGCATTACCAAATATATTGTGTACTATCATTACTGCATTTTTCTCAAGTCAATGTTGTATCGCGAAGTTCTTTAGTGTATTATTTTTTACATTTGTTATTTTTCTTTAAATTGTTAAATTGTAACAATTGTTGAATTGTAACAAAGATAATATTTTTCTTTAAATTATAACAAATTTGCCACTATTCATTTTTAACTTGTCTTTTAACTCTAATTTTCTAACTTTGAATAGGAAGGATTTTTTGGTGGACTGCAACCAAATTAGTTTGATTGCGGGTTAGCTCAAGCAAATTTAGCTCAGGCTAAAATTTTTAAAAAAGTTCAACTTAGCTGCACCAATGAAGATATGTATTCGTTGAATCTTAGGGCTTTTTCATAAATTAATATCAACTGGATTAGATGAACTAGATTAACTTCATAACTTAACGTAGGATCAACTTAAATTCACAAAATTTTGCAAGCAAATGCAGATGACATGGTTTAGTCGAAGTTTCATTAGCTGTCGTCAATCTTATGTTAGTTCCTGAAGTTAATCTAGTTAATCTAATCCAGTTAATATATCTATATAATTTGTGAAAAGGCCCTCAGTTGTACATAGCCCACTATATTTTAACATGAGTTATTGAGTTGCTTTTTTCATTTTCGTGAAGTGTAAACTACCCTATTTATTGTCTGTAAAAATGAGACCATCTACACCACTACCAATGTTATCTTTTGTACAGTACTGGCTTACTGATTATGTTTGTTTCAATCTCCTACTTTGTCTCTCATACTTAGCATAATTTTTTTGTTATTTCATATATATTGCTTATTTTTCTATGCATTTTTGTGTGTTTCTGGTGTATATTTTGCACTGAATTTAATGGGTAACATTTAAATGAATGATTAGTTTGTATGGCGGTAGTTGAGCCTATTCATACTAGTCTGTAACGGTAGCTGTATGTCCGTAACCTTTGATCAACTGCTGCAAAAAACGGGATAGTTTTTAACGGCTAATTTTATGAATGAGAGTTAGAGTAATAGACGGCTAATTCGTGAATGAGAGCTAGACTAATAGAGGGCTGACAATAATTGGGCTAAAAACTAGAGTATTTATTTAAATTTTTTTGCACTAGCTCACATATTTTTACGGACATGGACAAGTATGAATTAAACTTCAGGTATACTTTTTTGCCTATTTCTGGTTCCTTACTTCAAAATTCAAAGCCGGTAAAAACTTGTAAAAAATATTTATTTGAAGCCTAGTACACACACACTTGAATTTCATGTGATGTATTTTCGATGCGATTGTATTGATTGATCGTCTAGATACATTTTGTGAAATGTGAACTGGGTTTAAAAGATTTTTCCAAGATTTCTAAAAATACGGTTCTGAATGTCGCCGCATTTATTGTATCTAATCATGTACCTTATTTTTTGTTAATATATGTGTCTTTCTATTTTTGCAAGCTACTTTTTTCGCAGTGCCTTTATCTGCTGTGGACATGATATTTAGATGGGTCGCTTTGTCGTTAGTATGTAGTCTGCTATTTAGCAATGTGTAATTATGTTATCAGATTGGCTCTGAAGCCCGGTTCATACTTTTCCTTGAGAACACAGGGACAGGGACAAGGACAATTTTTGATCAACTATTGTGACTAATTGTTGACAAATGCGTTTGAACTGCTTATTTGTATAAGGTCTGGAAGTGACCTATCCTATCTTCATGCGAAATATTGGTTTATTTGGACTTGCTGTTTTTCTGGAATCGCTTTAGGACAAAACGATAGGGACAAGGACGAGTATGAACCGGGGCTTTACAGGTGTCAATGTTCGTATTTCCGCAATATATCAAGAATAACGTGTAGAATTTTTGTACCATGTTGCACTTGACTGAAATAGACCGCAGAAAAAACTTTTAACAGTCATGACTAATACCAAGAGTACATAATAGCGTCTCACTCTTTATAGAAGAAGAGGAACACTTTTTTTTCAAATTTTTACTTCTTCAAGTTTTCTTACCAAAAAGAAATAATTTTTTTAAAAAATAAAAAATTTTTTTATTTTATAAAAAAAAATATTTTTATATTATATTTTATTAAAATATTTTATTTTCTAATACTATTCATATTCATATATAGCTCATCGTTCTAATAGCACCTTATTCCTTACTTTTTTAGTTTTTTTACGAAACCTGATTTAGAAAACAGGACTTTTTTTCATAGTTGATCCTCGTTTTTAGTTTACTATTGCCATTAAATCACTTACTTTCACTGCTATTCATTCACTGTGTATAAACTAATTCACTTTTGGTAACTGTTTTATTGTAAACTGTTTTTACTTTATATTCTGTACTTGTTAGTCTATTCCTTGCAATATTGGCTGCTTATTCGCTTAGCTCTGCTATTTTTGTAGTTTTTATTGTTAAATATTGTGCTATAATTGTGGGCATATCTATAAAATATAATAAGCAGTGGCTATCACTGACAGTCAGACTGTTAATAGTTTTGAGAAGAAACATCAGTGACTTCGGAACTGAAAGTTTTTTTTTTCGATAAAATTCAGACAAAAATTGATTGTTTTAGTAGACGGTTCGGGTCTGTTTCTCAGTTATACAAGTTGTACAGATGTAAAAAACAATTTTTCACTTCAATTTGTTATATTTGGTTTAAATCCTACATTTGTAGGATTTGTAAATCTCTGCTGCTTAATCCTTTCATAATTCGTTTCCTTTTTTCTTGTAATTGGATTTTGCTGTATCATCGGAGCTGCTAGCTTAATTCTGGGGTCAAGTTTGGTTTCTTACATAAAAATAACTTAAAAATTGCTTTAACCGGTTCTCAAAGTTTCCATGGTAATCACAGTTAGTCAGTTACTCGAACTGAAACGTCATTGTAAGTATAAAATCAGGTGATAATTATTAATCTATATTTCTGTCCGGGCAACAACTGCCCCGATTGGTGGCTTTTATTGATGCAGCACGCAACTGATAATCTGTACTGATAGCTTTACAATATTCCATGTCTGTTATATTATGATTATAGCACGTGATAGTTTATTTCAGGTATTGTGCTGTAATTGTTTATGTATGTACGTTTTCGTAAGGGTTCTTGTGAAAATTTAGCAATTTAAAAAATTTTCACATTCAACTAAGTCATTTTCAGAATCTTAGAAGCTTAGCAATATATAATAAAGTTCTAATGAATACTGTTTTGTTAATATTGACTTTTCAAACTTAAGTTCTGAAAAAGATTATTTTCAGCCGCAGTGAATTTTCTATGCACTGGTTCCATGTTTCATGTGTGTATATTGCCTTATATATTTTGATGTGTTATTGTGCAACTTTATTGCTACTTACATTATGTGCACGGTATTTTTGGCGAAATAAATTTGTTTTATCATAGATACCTATCCTGGTTGTTATACCAAATTGTATTAAGGTACGTCCTCCTAGAAACCGCTGCATACCGACTTGGTAAGATTATACTACTAGAACAAACAATACAATGAAACATGAAACATGTTTTACTTGTTTTTTATCAATTCATTTTAAAAAATTATTTTAGATAGACAATCAAGGTTAGCCAGAAATAGCAGGTTACCGTCGAAATTATCTGAAATAGCAGGGTCCAATCCCTGAGTGGGTTATAGGAATCCCTGAGTACGCGTGAGCCTCATTTTGATACTCGTCATTCTGATCTCGCTCGGGACCGAGACAACCTATTTCGGTCCAGGACCCGCTGTCACGGTGTAAATTTTCACCCGGAAAATTTGCACCGGGGTAGATTTTCCGGGGGGGAAATATACAGGGGGAAAATTTACACCGTGACACCGCCACCAGTCTTATACGATCTTTATTAGAAGCTACTTTAGCCCAACTGGCAATTTTCGCCCCTTAAAAAAACTGTCACAGCTAGGCATGGGCACGTTTAAACGGTTTGAACCGTTTAAGGGGTTAATTGCGTTTTTAGGTGTTTTTTTGAAAAGCCATACCTCAGCGATTACAAATTCAAATCACAAGCGGTCTTTTGCATTAGGTAGAACAAGGTTTTTGACATGTTTAAAATCCCCAGGCATGTCCCCCACTTTTTTAATAAATAGTCAATTTACTGAGAAAATAGCTGCAAAGCAAACGCACCGAAAACTTGAGATATTTTTTTTGTAATTAAAACCTTCTAAAAATGTCCACAGGTGAAATTTCAAAAAAGTGAGAGACATGCCTGGGGATTTTGACCTTTACAGTACTGTCTCAAAAATTCATGCTCAGGCATCACTTATAGCTTGAGTACTGGTGGCGCAAAGTTTACATAGAAATCACAAAAACCTCGAAAACGCAACTACCACCTTAAGCGCGTATACTATATATGTACTATGTACTATATCCTATTATGTACTCTTGCTTACATGTATAATCGTTTAAACGTTTTATACACGTTTAAACGCTTACTTGTTACCCGTTTAAACGTTTAAGCTTACTTGTTCAACCGTTTAAACGTTTAAACGCTTACTTTTTTAACCGTTTAAACGTTTAAACGCTCACTTGTTTAACCGTTTAAACGCTTAAACGTTTACGTTTAAACGGTCAAAAAACGTTTACAACCGGAAAACGCGTTTAAACGTTTAAACGCGTTTTCTCATCTGTAAACGCGAGCGTTTAAACGTTTACAGATTTTTGTAAACGTGCCCATGCCTAGTCACAGCATCCAACTTGGCAGTAGGTATGAGTGGCACAGCATTAATAGCGCAATTTTGCAGGTCTATGAATGAATCTAATCCTACCTAGGGTTGTTTCAATTATGGAATTATTTTCAATTTCAATACCATTATCAATTTTTTGCCCAAATATTTTCAATTTCAATACCATTATCAATTTTTTGCCCAATTATTTTCAATTTCAATACCATTATCAATTTTTTGCCCAAATATTTTCAATTTTAATACCATTTCAATTTTTTTCTCGAAATATTTTCAATTCAATTTCAATTTTGCAATTATTTTCAATTTCAATTATTTTTCAATTTTTTTAGCGTAACTGCTGATGCTTTTTTAATAAGTAATATTATGATAACTGTTTCTCTATAAACACAAAAATGCGCGAAATTACACGCACCGCGCACGCACCACGGTACTTAATGCTTAAAAGTTATACCAACGATCGTCGAATCGCCGATCCAAAATTTCACAGCCGATTCGATCTGGCCATCTAACCTTACTTAATCAGCGATCCGATTCGATCCACATCACTAGTTATTAGTGATTTATTTAAATTTTAATTTTTTATTTTTATTTTTATTTTAAATTATTCACCTGACTTGTTTGTAAAGAAGAAAAACAGTTGATTTCGCTGATGCAAAAATTTTTACTCAAAATAGTCTGCATCAGTTTATCTGAGCTGACAAACGAACTTGAGAAGGTCCTTTTCTTAACAAAGTTTTCGGGAAATTTTGATTGGATGCACCTGATACAAATTTTTTCCGGATACGCAAGCGTGACCGAAACATTATTTTTGTTATTGTTTGCCCAAACATCAAGCTTCATTTTGATACGTTTTTCATACGTCAATGTGTCACGTGGCCCGAGATCTAGCCAATCAAATTTTCAGTTATTCATAATTGCGACTTGATCATAAATGGCTCTTTGACCCTACAATAACAAAAGTTCAAGCTGATAATAAAGAGACGTACGCTCAATTGAAAATAATAATTGAAATTAGACAATTTCAATATCAATTACGTTTCAATCATGGCTGTTCACCGACACATGCTACATGCACAAAAAGGCATACAGGCAAGACTTCGTTCCAGCATCAGACATGCTGTGAAGTCAACCAGCCCAGCATAATTGATATTGAAATTGAAAGTATAGTTTCAATTTCAATTTCAATTAAAATATTTTCAATTTCAATACCATTATCAATTTTTAACCAAATTATTTTCAATTTCAATACCATTATCAATTTTTAGGCTAATTATTTTCAATTTCAATATCAATTAATAATTGATATTGAAATTGAAATTGAAAGTGGGTTTCAATGATTAAATGAAATAATTGAAACAACCCTAATCCTACCTACCATCCTCGTGGCTATGTAGGTAATAATTTTGGTCGCTAGTCTCTGTGCCATTTGTTTTTCAACACTTTCTTGAAATCATATTAACCTGAATATGTCAACCCGACTTTAAACCTGACACCATTTTAATGATGAGCATAACGACAAACAAAAATATCTCAAATCACAGCACGTAATCATAATCATTATTTTTGGTCAATAAGACAAGTCCCAAGCCATGATACGCGTATCGCTGATTCGACGCAGCCGGGGTATCTGATTTCGCGCTATCGATTAGGGTCATCGGTTCACAATCGTGGCAGGCTTTTTCTTCCGGGGGCTGAGGCGCTTTTATGTGAATAAGTCTCTTAATCAATTGGGCATAATCGCGTAAACTGATGTGACTTTCTGGCTGCTGCTCATCTGAGATGTCATAGTTCGCTGCGACTGTTATTGTTAATACTGACAGAAGCAATATATTAGAGCGGTAGCACAACATTTGGAGAAAATAGGAGTAACAAACGACCTGAATTAAGTATGAAAAAACATTAGTTTATTTCACCCAAATACGAGTTTAAAGAAACTAGGTCTACCTGCAGCATAGTTTGGTTGAACCAAAGGTGTAGACTGGTAGCTTAGAATTCAACCACTGTAATTTATTAGACTCGAGATGTTTACGTAAATAAATAAGTTGCGCCGGTTACGCAAGTGCTTACTGCGTGGTCAAGCAAAGTGTTACGCAAATAGACGCACTACCTGTCAGGTTGCTTTCATTCACCTTGTGTTTATGGATAAACCACGTTCTCTAAAAAGATGAGGAGAAAAAAGCATGTACGCACCCTTTTGATTATAATGGGTTTACTCGAGCATAGCCTACATTAATGAACATTGAAGTCTTACAAACTTCCATCATTTGGTAGGTTGTTTTCTCTCCTACGCAAAGTCAAAATACAAGGTCAGTGAACTTAGAAACTTTTATTAGGTATGTTATTGTGGAAATCCTATTATCACTATTTTAGATTCAGAAAGACGGTTTAGCTTACTCAAGGCTAAGCTAGAAAGACTTTTAACCTCATAATATGAATGAATGAAAGACATGTGTAAGAGTAAGGCAGTGTGTTTCTTAGGTAGGCGATTTATTGAAAACGGATTGTGTGTGATTCATTTTCATTCATCGGATTGAACATAAAAAATAGTCTTTCTTAAAATATATATGACGGAAACAAGTAAACTATTACCAATAAATGCCTGCAGACATGCATTAATAATATCTACCTTGCGTTACTGAATGGGACTTTGCTAGCGATAAATTTTCGCTACGAATGGAACAGAATCATCTAAAATCTTGACTCATGCTTCCCGGATTATGTCTATTTTGGGAACAAAATCTTCACAAGAAGCCCGTCAAACATAAACATACTTTATTGGAAATTTGCCTTAATGCAAGTAAGAGTACATAATGGGAAGAGTTTGATACTGGTTTGATTAATTCTTTGGAGTGGCCGTTTATACTATTATATACTAAGCTTATTATGTACTTTTGATATTATTGTCATATCGTATATATATTGGTTGTCATATAGATTACGTAGTTGGGTTGTCGACCAGAAATGTAACCCACTATATTGTTCTTGGGTTTACGACCCCGGCGGATGCGGAGGCAACCCACTGTCGTGTTTCTTCTTGTTTTTCTCGTTAGCACGAGCGAATAAGAATGTTTTTCTCTAGAGTTACTGGGGGATTTAGTCCCAAATGTCAGTGGGTGATCACCGCCACAAGTGCGTTTGCCCCCAACCTTGGTGACACCCTGACCCCACGGGGACAGGGTCGTGTGACTTTCAAAAAATTATGGTTTGCAGAAGGGATGAAACACCGAGGGTTATCGAACGGCCACATGTAAACATAATAGACACTGTTTCAACTCAAATTACTCTTATATACTAAACATATCCCTGTGATTTTTCAACAATTCCAGCAACTATGCAGCGGACTGTAAAAATCGGCCCTAGACCAAAATTACTCCTACAAAAGAGACTTGTCAAACTCACAGACTCAGACTGAGCCGCTCAGCACTTGACTTTGACTTAGTTCAAATAATTAATTCTATTTTTGATTCATAATAATTGTGACCGAGTAACGAATGAGCACTTAATAAAAGGATTCCATCAAATCAAATTGTCTAGACATTTTTTCGCTTTTTGTCTGTGTAGTTTGAAAGTTTTGATGTCTGAAAACTTGTCAAAAACTTTCGAGCTATCCTTGTTCCCTAGATTTATACTAAAAGCGCCGAGACAAAATAGATAGGATGCCCTACACATTACCATTGGAAACTTCCCACACCGCCACATAACTGCAGTGCTAAAACAAATACCAAGGATTGGACTGTTGGTTTTGCAGGAGAAAATGTGAGCGACGTTACTTGTTCAAAGAGATTACGTAAAAGGAGTTGGTAGGAATTAGGAATCGAGCTTCAGACCATAATCGAACTTCAGACAAAAGTCGCATAACACTTGATTCTGGATTCATAGGAAAATTATGGATGATTTTTTTAGTATTAAGAGTCAATTTTGACTTTTAAGACTTATGGCAAAACTTTGGGCAGGTAAGGTATATTCAACCTCAGCTACAAGCAATCCACCAATACTGTCTAAAATGCTGATTTAAGGCACAAAGCTAGATTGCCAACAGAAATTGAAGGTAAAAGAACATGCGTAGTTTCACAGTTCTAAAAAAATTTTACACAATTAATATATGCACGTATGTAAACAAAGGCAACGCCTGCAGCTATTGTACAAACGAGATACGCCCGTCACTCCCCTGCGAGACAAAAGTTGTGAGAGGATAAGTTAGAAAATCTCAACGGACATGATTAGGTTATACTTTTATGCAATGATTAATAAGATATCATGAGACAACAATTAATAAAAAATGGTAATTATGAAAACAATTTTAGCGTAACAAATTAGTGCTCAGTAATTATCAATCTCATGAGAATGAATCGAATAAAAATTTATTCAAAAGGGCAAAAGCGTATTCTTGTCTCAAAAACTACTTGATAACTAGTAATAATTGGTTAGTATTAAAATATTGAAACATAAATTGAAGGTTAAATTGTGTCGCCAACGTTTATTAAAATATTAACATATAAATTATCCGACATTATTTTGTAAACAGGCTAGAAAATAGCCATACAGACTAATCAACCTTAAAATTATGAACGTAGATAACGTAGGTCACGACCTTAAAAAGGTTTGCCTGCACAAGCAGCAACAGTGATTTGTCAAAATAAGGACTAATAAAAAAACAAAGAGCGAAAGCAATACATAGCATCGACCAGCATAGCCAAGATTTAGACTCGATTCATTACTTACAGTACCGGCCAAAATTAAAGTAGTATGCTCGTGCGGGCCCGGCTTTTTTTTGCTTAATTGCGAAATTGGGCTGCCCCCCGCCCCCGAGCTCTTTTTTTTTTTTTTTTTGCTTCCTTCCTCCTTTCTCTCGCCTTTTTTTTTCCCCCTTTCCTTCTTTCCCGCGCGCCCCCTACTACTTTCTCCCACTTTTCCCCCACTACCACCGTTGTCCTTCTTTTCCTCTTTCTCCCCCTATTTGTTTGCTTTGCTTTTTCAACCTTCTGGTGCCCTTTGGGGGGCGCTCACTGAACGGCGTTCTCCCCCCCCCTCTCAAAAAAATATAAAAAAAAATAAAAAAAATTTAAATAAAATACCCCCCCTTCTCCCCTCTTTTTTTTTTTTTTTATTTTTTTTTTTTTTCCTCATTTTTTTTTTTTCCCCCCCCCCCCCCATAATTAAATAATTTTTAATTTTCACCAATCTTGGAATCTCAGAGGCGACTTTCACGTTACTACAGACAATTTTAATTTTAATTGGCATATCACAGGTGCGCAAACATCTAGCATTTAATTCTATTTATTTATTATGCGTTGTTTCAAAAGGCAGTGGCGTGATGAGTTCATGGGATGGTTCAATGGGATGCAAACTCCAAAGTTTGGAGGGGGGCTTAACAATTTCAATGACTCCTTACCTGAGCCAAATATTACCTAAATTTCGTAAGTTTTTAAAAATGTTACGTACATTAATTCTTAACTTTTACTCAAGTGTCCGGACATTTTCTGCCGGCCCTGCCATTTTTGCGGAAGGTCCCCCTCATATCATACATTTATGTCAATAAGTTTCAACGCAGGTCAACCATCATAGACTTTATAGAGGCAGTGCAAGTTATGACCACTGCTACACTGAATGTACCTAGTTAGTACGTACATAGCTACGTATGTACGTACGGGTGTCGGTACTATCAAACTAGCACAGCTGTCAATAAAGCTCGCAGAAAGCTCGAAGCAAGCAAAACTAATAAGCAATTAGACTGCTCGTAGGGCTCGCGAGCAGCCCAATATGCTTCGAGCATAATGAAAAAAAAAGCTCGTCCCCCACCAGCCAAACTACTTTATTTTGCGGTACATCCGTATGTGCGTTTAGGAGCAAAATTACGAAACAATCAGGCAACCAATGAGAACAAATTTCATAATTTTGCCGCATGAATGGACACACGACTAAAAGTATGAATCGACCCTCAGCTGATGGTCCTATACAGTCGCTTGCAATATAACCGTTTTGACTTTTATTCCGGTTGCAAGTTTACATACATACATACATTACTGTGCATAAATGTTCAGTGCTTGCCGGCGTACAACGAACTTTAGGTTCGATTTATACTTACCGGTGTAGGTATGTCCGTTCAGCCGACAAAATTACGAAAAAATCACGCCACCATTTAAAATTTATCTCATACACTGATTATTAGTAGTAGTTTTTCCTGCTAATCCTTCGTGAAAAGTGACCAAGTTGGCCATAAAATGACGAACAAAAAAATTATATTTTTTCAAAATTGGTTTCGGACCTATTTAACAACACAAAAAAGAAAAAAAGTAAATCTTACAAAAAAAATTCGGGCATCACTTTCCTGCCACCGTTCATCACTTGTTGCGAAGCTTCGTCCCGTTTTGACGACGAACCTGTTTGATATTGACAAATTGTGACAAACATGAGTTTTTGACGCACTCCGATAGACTTCCAAAAGCCATTGATTAAAAAAAAATTTTGTTTGTGACTTTACGGCCACCGTTCGGGACCGTTCGTCAGTTTTCGCGAAGTCCTTTGCCTTTCGTCCCCTTTTGCCTACGAAACTGTTTAACGTTAAAAACTTGTGTCGAACCGCATTTTTTGGCTTTGGGGCCTCTAATAAACTTCAATAAGCCATTAACTCAAAAACTTTTGTTCATGAGTCCGGCCAACGTTCGTCTCTTTGCGCGAAGGATAAAGAATCGAGCAAGCAGTTTTTTTTTCGTCGAGCAAGGAACATTTTATGCATAGGACTGTGCGTGCGTACTGCGTAGTGCGTAGTGCGTACTGCGTAGTGCGTATGTTACACATAAAGAACGGTAAAGCACAAAACAATTATTCAACACCTGCAGGTACAATAGCACCTGCAGGCAAAACAATAGCACTTGTATACCTATAGGTGGGCGGTACGTGGGATCATATTTATGTTAAAAAAACAGGTAATGATAGTCGAAGCACAAAACTAACATTTAATAACTACAGGTGAATATGACACGTAAACAAGTTCTACTGGGTAGAAAGTTAATATTTCGCGATGACAGAATTTTCAACAGTAAATAAAATTGAAAAAGTACAAAATTAGTACCGCATCAACTTATTCTCAAGTTTAAAGTCTGAAAAAAGCCGGGCAGAAGCAGGTAAGTATACTTAAGAATTTCAGACAAAATACAGCGTATACCGTTAAGCTCAAGTTGACCTCAGTGATAATGACCGTGTGCAGCCTATTTAGCAGAACAAACTTTCTCATGTGTAATCTAAAAAAAACAACAATTAAAAAATAAATAATAATAAACAGGAACGAAGAATTTATTTCTTTCTACATTACCTATGCGAGTGTTGTGTTTATGTCAAAGACAAAGATACATTTCCCAGAGGGTCAAATAAAACCAGCTTCTTCAGAAAAATAATTAAAAGCAACAAAGGCTTGTTTTTAAAATACTCAGGGAACTATAGTTGCATTAAAAATGTAAATAAGGAGCTAAAATATAAAGAAACTGTAGCTTACATACAGTAAAAAGTTCTGTAAGTTAAAGCTCTAACGTTATGTACAAACCCCAGACAAAAGCTTCTTTCAAAGTTTGTCATAAATTACAAAGGCTCTTTCTAGCAAAAAATAGCCCGCCCTTAGGTTCAACCCGTTATCATAGTCTCTTTCTCTGTAATTTGTCAAGTTTATAAGAAAATTATAACATTTTCGTCAAAAAGAACAAAGTTGAAAGTACTTCCGACTGAATCTGAGGCAAAAATGAATTAAGTATTGATGCGACAGGAAATTAACACCGTAATGGAAAAACATTCTAAAAACCATAACGTGCTTCCGGAAGCTAGAAGATTGAGCAGTGAAAGATTGAGCATCAAATGTCCGCAAATCTATTCTAAATTTTGAAATACAAACTTGGTCAGCTGCGTGAAAAGCGTGTGATTGATTACAAAATTGAGATTTGTGCCGATCACAGATGTCGTGCCCGAAAGTAAGAAAGTTTTCATAAAAATATCTGTTTTTTTCTAACTAACGCAAAATAAAGCTAGCCGTTTTTCACCGAGAAGGAAACTTCAATTTGTGCAGTTGTGCATGTAATTATTGTTGTAGGTAAGTTCATGAAAATTGGTTTCAACAAAATTATGAGTATGAGCACCATTTAGTTGAAAATTAACATTGACGTTAAAGTGCCGCACCGAGGGACAATAAAAATTTCAGCTAAAAACAAACTAACAGACTGTTGACCACACTGGACGTTTCGCATCCTCAACAAAGACAGCGAGTAGCCTCAAAAATGGGCAACGTTCTTTCCTAGAGATGTTCACAACTGCAGAGGTTTTCCTAAAGCTCGGTTCAAATGTTAGTGTTTTCTCTACTTTTGTTTTGTGATTTTTTCTATTTGACGTAAGCCCCAAGGCGCATAACCTATATAATTGGGAATGTTTGATAAGGAGAGTGGATACTCTTTCCTCCTTCTCTTGATTACAAAGCGAAAGTAAAGAAGACAAGGCAAACTGACCCAGTAGCTCTAATGGTACAAAACTGGGGTTCTAATCTACATAGCGTTGTGGTTTAAATCCCTCCTAATAGCTAACACTACTACCAAGAGTACATAATGGCTTCTCACTCTATGTAGAAGAAGAGTGAGACACTCTCCAGCCTGCCTGTGTTCTAGCACAGGCAGATGCGCTGGTCGTTTTCAGGCTACATGTTGACATTCTATGCAACATGTGACTGGCCAATCAGCGCGTAGATTCCCTGCGTAACACACTTTAGTATATAATCGCTGATGCGTTGATAAGCATTAAGATAGGGATAAAAGCTTAATAACTCGTTATTTATTTGTAGTCTGCTTGCAAAAACATTAAAAAAGGTTTGTAAATACCTCTAGGGATATTTTGGCAAACTTTCAGCGAAATTGATTGAGAAACTTTTGAGATATAAACTTTACTGAATTTCTTCAAAGTTTCTCAATCAATTTCGCTGGAAGTTCGCCAAAATTTCCCCAAAGGTATTTGCAAACATTTTTTAATGTTTTTACAAGCAGACTATGAATAAATAATGAGTTACTAAGCTTTATCCCTATCCCGTTTTATGATTGGAGCACGTGCACAGGCGTCTGCCAATCAGAGTATAGACGCTCGCTTCTGATTGGCCAGTCACATGTTGCATACAATGTCAACATGTAGCCTGAAAACGACCAGCGCATCTGCCTGTGCTAGAACACAGGCAGGCTGGAGAGTGTCTCACTCTTCTTCTATATAGAATGAGACGCTATTATGTACTCTTGCTACTACTCTAGATGCTCGCGCAAATAGCCCATGTGCGACGTTTAAGCTGGGGCGTGCGCTGTCATGCGATACAAACGCAACCGACCGTCGGCAAAAATTTGTCAAACAAGCTCAATCTGCGGCAAAACTTTCAGTAAGTATCAAGCCAAACGTTTTAAGTAAACTGACCAGAGGTCAGCTAAAGCCTGCTGTGCAGCGATACTTTCTTGTCTATGTAGTTTTATTAAAAAATTTACAAACGTTTATGCTATCCACAAGTTTTTGGTAAAACACGACACCACAACGCAACCGACCGTCGGCAAAAATTTATCGAAAAATTCTCTTCAGTAAGCCAAGTAATTTACATGTTGGCTACTAATGTTGAGCGGTTGTTTCACTCAACTTCACACACTTAAATATCTTTTACCTTACTAGTTTAGGTGATCTAATCACATTTGTTACACATAGTTCACATTAGCACCTTCGATAGCGCTTGCAGCACACACCCATGAGCGCTATAGCGTAAGGCCTGTTTCACACGAGGTGGATGTTCAAGAGGATCTCCAGGGGATCCCCTTGCGTCTCCACACAACCCCAAGGGGATCCCCTTGGGGACACAAGGGGACGCGCGGGGACGCAAGGGGATCCCCCTGGGGAATTTTGCTTATCGCTCTCCGAGCGTTTTTCCAAGGGGATCCACATGCAGTATGCAAACAAATAAAGTCACGTGAGTCATATAATTTCACACTATGCTTAAATATTCAGTTATTAACGTTTTTAGGCAATTACAACTGTTTTTAAACATATCATAGTAGACGTTACTCTTCTCATACACCGCGTAGATAATGGACTTTGTTTGTACCATTACTGTGTTGAAATTCTATAGAAAATATTAAATATAGTATTTAATTAATTTGTGTATAACATGACATATTATCGATAAATAATACTCGGCATTTTTGCGGGTATTAGAACAGTTCAACAATCAATATACAACCACCACAACAATACTACGTGCTGGACTGTATTAAAAATATAGCCTAAATCTTGAAGTGATCTGTACTCATACTTTACTATATATTGTACTGTAACGACAACTGTCATTTTTACTGTTTGTCAGTAACCTGTTGCTTGTGCGTCGCGTGCCATATACTCAACAGTAGGGTTGTTTCAATTATGGAATTATTTTCAATTTCAATACCATTATCAATTTTTTGCCCAAATATTTTCAATTTCAATACGATTATCAATTTTTTGCCCAATTATTTTCAATTTCAATACCATTATCAATTTTTTGCCCATATATTTTCAATTTCAATACCATTTCAATTTTTTTCTTGAAATATTTTCAATTCAATTTCAATTTTGCAAATATTTTCAATTTCAATTATTTTTCATTTTTTTCGCCCTAGCCCCTGGGCCTTTTCCCGTTGGGGCCCCGGCCGCACGTATTTAATTTTGATTCGGGCCTGCACACCAGGCTGAGAGAAAGAGAGAGTGGGGGGGGGGGGGGTTTTACACACCTCAAGCTAAACGAAGAGAGCTGCACGCGCCACGATGGACTTTTATATTCACTCCAACCCTAGTCCTAAAAGCGTTAAAAAAAAAAAACAAAAGTTTGAAAAAGTAACAACCAGTAAACAGTTTCTACAACCACGAATCGAACCTGCTGCCTCAACGTTACGAATCTGCCATACTAACCACTCGACAACTCAGGTCCTAGTATAGTTTAGTACAATAAAGTATAGTGCAGATTGAGATTTAGTTTTAGTAACTAATGAAACTTCACTTAATAATATCTACCTGAAAATTGCCGAAGCTTTTGCCAGAGATTTTGCATTAGCTGGCCAACAGGTTTACGATGGCCTCTGCCAATGTACCTACAAGTTAATGCTTGATGCTTACTGAATTCTTTTGCCGAAAACTTAGCTTGTTTATAAGTAATATTATTATAACTGTTTGTAACTGTTCATCTGTTAACACAAAAATGCGCGAAATTACACGCACCGCGCACGCACTTACGGTATTTAACCAGGCGGACTCTAACACGTGGTTTTTTATCAATCTTAGAGTTACGAGCGTCGAAGAGAGATCGTAAAACCGTCATTCCCGTTGCAGAAGATTTGATTAAACTCACTGTGTTACGAAACCCAACGAAAGTGAATGATGTAAAGATTTGAATCCACTGTTTAATAAGTTACGGATCACAACGAAAGACACCACGAATTGTGACGACAAAAAAGGAATAAGGACTACGTATGCACTCAGTAAAAGTGTATATAAGTTAAAATATGTAAATTTTTTTCAATACCCGATCAACCATGTGACGCCTCTCAAACTAACTTACTGCAAACATGTTATACTTCTAATCTCGGTGACTAGCATAATTTTTCCTGTCGCTACCACAGTAGCGACAGGACCTTACATTTGATCTGCTCTAGCGAATTACACGTCTTACGTGTATTCGCTGTGGCAAATGAGTGTGTGGGTCTGTGTGTAATTTTAGTATTGTGTGTGATCGTGTTTTGTGTGTGAGCTGGCCCAGGCGGCCAGCCAGCTAGCTTCTTTTGTTGTTGCTGGTTACTGTAGGTCTAAAATGGCGAGATGTGTTTATTTAGTTTTCTAAAAAACTAAGCATAAATTTTTTTCTGACCGAAATTTTTAGTGTAAAAAATAGTATGCGAAAACCAATTCCAAAGTTTTAAGCTCCACTAAAGCAAATAAAACGCGACTCGGCGGTAGCTTTAAAAGTATTTGAAAAAATTGTAACCAGAAAGTCAAAGTAAAATTGTAACCATTGTCAAAGTTAATTCACTTTTGAGTCAAACCGTTTCGTCGCTACATATATGATTGGTGGAATAAGCCTTTACTAAACTAACCGCTTGAATAAATAACGTTTTTGTTACATCAAAAGCACATAATAGGGAAGAGTATGACACTCTTACCTATCCTAGCTAATCGGCCGGAACCATGCTCCGGCCAAGCCCTTTTACCCTTGATTTCAGGGGGGAAGGATACCCCCCCTCGAATCAAGACATGTCTTGATTCAAATGGGGGGACCCCGCCTCAAACCAGGGAAGTGTGTTGATTTCAGTGGGGGGGTACCCGCCTCGTTTCAGCACATCACCAGCTCACCACAGAGTTTATGCTGGTTCACTGCACACGCCATGGGCAAAAATTTAAAAAAAAATGGATCATAGAAGTTGATATATTATATTAGACTATTGAATCATCTAAAAATCAACTTCGTCAGTATTAACAAAATTTTCGGGTAAAGAGACGCTTTGTGACCAAAAAACGTTTTGTTGCGCATATGATTTATACGTGTGAAAAAGCCTACACGGGTTAAGCTCCAAATTAGTGTGAAAAGGACTTGGGTTAATTAACTTTCTGACTATGTGTTATGCGAGAACTACT
>JASANF010019815.1:0-17725 GCA_030248245.1 Trissonchulus sp. WLG1_4
TATAATGAAGATTTATGATTTGTATGTGGCGCGCACTTTCATTCCAGTCGTTTCGTTTCAAAAAAATTTAGAAAATAACTTCAATGATTGCATTATAAAATAGTTTAGGCCGAATTTTTAAACGGCAATGAAGTGCAACTTTTGAAAATCTACACCATTAGAAAGCCTAATTTATGAGCTTTCGAATGATATATTGCACACCCAAAACGGTTAAGGCAGTCTAAAGTTATGAACGAAAACGCGAGGGCCACCCAAATGCTAAATCCGATAAATCCTCGTAAATTCACGAGGATTTAACTCGGCTATATAATGCGTGTAATTTTAAATCCACAGATTTAGCGGATTCAAAAAAATGAATTTTGGATAAGGATTTAGGATTTAGGATTTAATTTAAATCCGCCAGCATGCTAAATCCGAAGGGAATTTTGGATAAGGATCGGATTTAGCGCACGCTAAATCTGATAAATCGGCTAAATCCAGCAAGCAAGTTGAATCCTAAACGCTTATCCAAAATGCAGGATTTAGCTAAATCCGGATCCACTAAATCCATTTTGGATAAGGCCCATAAACTAAATCAGTTCGTCAAATATGCCTCAGAGGTCATTACAGTTCAACTAAGGTACACGAAATGACAGATCCGGCTTGTTCGTTGTACTGGAAAGGTTAGATCAAGAGTACAAAATTGAAAATAGTGTCTCACTCTATTTAGAAGATGAGTGATACACTCTCCTCTATGCTTATGTTATAGCGCAGGCAGATGCTCTCGTCATTTCCAGGCCACATGTTGCACAAAACGGCAACATGTGGCCTGGATTGTTCTACTATTTAACATGAAATCCTGTCTTTTTTGCTGATTTTTGCTTCGTGAGCTACCTTCAACGCATTCTGGGGGGGTGAAGCACCTGTCTGGGGGGGGGGGTGAAGATGCCTTCTGGGTGGGGTGAAACCCCCCCCAAACCCCACCCACCCCCATGTATGGTGCTGCACTGCTGCGTCATGTTTTCGAGAGACAGTGGTGTACATAGAAAAAATTTCGGTGGCCGGGGGCAGGGGCGGGCGGACCGTGACCTCTAAAAAGGGGGGGATACGGCATAAACTTTTTTTACCCCAACTGACCTTTTTACTACATTCTTAAGCTGTGTTACTATATACATGTGCTGCACTGCTGCGTCTTTGACAGACAGTGGTGTGCATTGTACATAGAAATACGTCGGTGGCCGGGGGGGGGTGACTTCGATTTTTCGTAACGGGTTGAAATGCACATTTTAGCAAGTTTAACACTTACAAAATGCCTTAAAAATGCAACATCACTAAATCATAAAGTTGCAGGGGTCTGGGGGCGGCAGCCCCCTTAATAAATTGGAGATTTTTGTAAATTTTAGGCCGACTTTGGTCAACTGGAAAAGTATCAGAAATTTTTCCGACAGGAAAATTAAAACAAAAGATGGGAACGTCACATCAGACAGTGTACTAGACATCTAAATGCAGTATAATATACTCGCGTAGACATACATAGGCTTTGATGAAATATAGTAACAAAGAATAGTAAGCCACATGCCACAGAGATGCAGGGGTGTGGAGGCGGCAGCCCCCAGGAAATAAAATAGAAAATTTTTTCATTTTTAGGCTAAATTGGACACCTGGAGACGTATCGGAAATTTTTTTGGGCAAGCCACAGAAACCAATGACTGGACTTCAGGAATTCACCCCTACTGCGTCATAATTGTTTCGCAATTTTGCGAAATGATTTGAAAATTTTTACCCCAATCTGCGAATTTAAGAAAAAATATGAGCTCAGCAATATAAACAAACATATTTAGACACACATATGCCCAAGTCGCGAAGCTGATGATAATATTGGTTGTTCACTCTTTAAAATCCAAAATCTGTTAACAATTTGCGGGTACAACACGATTTGAATAATGACAGCAATTAAGGAAAATTTAATTAAATGGAAAGTTAAACAAAGCCGTATATACAGTTGCAGGGGGTGAAGGCGGCAGACCTCTGGAAAATTTTCCGTTTTAGGCCGAATTTAGTTAGGTAACTGGGGACATATCAAATTGTTTCGATAAGGAAATTAACATAAAAGATGGTAACCTCACACTAGCGTTGTTTTGATGCGACCCATTTTCAATTGATTTGATTTGATTTGTTGTGGGCTTCTCAAAAATCAATTGATTTGATTTGATTTGATGTGGACTTCTCAAAAATCTATTGATTTGATTTGATTTGATGTGGCCTTTTCAAAAATCAATTGATTTGATTTGATTTGATGTGGGCTTCTCAAAAATAAATTGATTTGATTTGAATTGATGTGTGCTTCTTGAAAATCAGTTTAATTGATTTGATTTGATTTGGACCTATTGAAAATCGATTGATTTGATTTGATTTGATTTGGAACTTTTGAAAATCTATTGATTTGATTTGATTTGATCAAGAGTACATAATAGTGTCTCACTCTTTATAGAAGAAGAGTGAGACACTATCCTTTCTGCCTGTGTTATAGCGCAGGCAGATGCGCTCGTCATTTCCAGCCCACATGTTGCCGTTTTGTGCAACATGTGGGTAGCCAATCAGAAGCGACCTTTGTTTCTAATTGGCTGGACGCCTGTGCACGTCCTCCAATCAGCGCGCAGGCGGCCTCACGTGCTATTGCCTGAAAATTGTCAAAAACACGTTTAACTTACCAGTTAACAACATATTCAGCACATACTAGCAACAATTCCTGAAAACGGGGATAAAAATGTAAGCAAAATCCGATTCGTTACAAAAAAAACAAAAAAACCTTACCTGCTGGTTTTTTTAGAAAATAAAGCCGCAACCCCGCAGGAGAGTAATTTTTTTGTAAACCGTTAAGGGGGCGCTCTGAGCAACTAACCAAATTCAACTATCGATAGTTTAAACTACAAATCTTGCCGAGGTGCCATTTTTGTCGAATTTTAGTTTAGAGTTAGGCAAATTTAGAGTTCTGCCACTAGTAAATTTTGCGGGCCGGGCCCGGGCCGGGCCGACTAGCGCGCTTCCGGGGCCCGCCTGGAGCAAACCCGGGGTCCGCGGGCCGGCCCTGGGCAGGCCAGGAGCCCGCGGCCTGGCCCGGCACAGACTTTATCAAGTGAGAAAATGCATTGTGTGTGCGTCTGATGTATGTATAAGTGTCTGCGCACTTGTAAAAATCAATGTATATGCAACCGGGTTGGGCACCGGAAAAAAACTCCCGGAAAAAACGGTTTTTTCCCGTTTTTTTCCGAGGGGTCGGAAAAAACGGAAAAAAACTCGAAACTGGTAAATTAGTCTACTAAAGGTCAAACTTGCCTAAAATGTTTTAAAATCGTTTAGAAAAACAAAAGCAAGACGGTGTATATTTACGCTGTTAAATGCTGCTTCTAAACACCATGAAGTACCCTAGTCCTATAAACATTCGCAGGACTGCAAACTGAAGAAAAAAATAAACTGTTCAGTTCAGTCGCTCTTTTACGATCCCTAGAGAGAGACCATTAGAACATAATAGCTGTCCCCAGAAAATTTTTTGATAATAGAGACATAATTTTGGTGCACTGTAGGCGTGATTCTGGGCTCCGGTGGTTTTACACGGTTCTACGGTACACGGCTGGTTCTACGGTTGTTCTTTTTTTTAATTTTTGCTGTTCTTTTTTAGAAAATGATGTTCTTAAGAACATAATTTGGAACAAAAAACTCTGTCTGAGGACCACCGTCCCCAAGCCCAGACCCCCGCATATGCACTGGTTCATCGGGTTAAATGCAGTTGGGGGGTAGTGGACCTATTTTTTTAGTAAAGCACCCTGGGGGAAGCATTTTCGCTTCAAAACCCCTATTTCATTTTTTTGAATTTTCTGAAATATAACCCCCTGAAATCTGAACCTTGTGAAATCTGAAATCAGTGAGGGACGTTTTCGTGATTTTTTTGGAAACCCGTGTTATCTCCGTTTTAAACATGTTTAAGGTAGCGCTCAGCAACAAAACTCATTTTTGGCGCTCAGCTCATGCAATAAATAGCAATACCACTTTAATTTTATATTAAAGAGACATCAAAAAACCTATTTACAATACAGTTCAGCACTTTAATGTGAATGTGTCAAATTTTATGACCATGTCGAATTTCCTATTCACACTAATCTTGTTTTTGACCTAGCTCAGCGAAACTTCAACCGAGTTTGATGATCTTGGTATCAATAGAAAGATCTCTCAAAAATCTAGGCATGATTGATCTTCGATTTTTCATTTTTATTTTTGATTTTGCAAAAAATCGATTTTTCAAAAATCAGTCGTGTTTGAGTGACTACAAAAAGTGCTGCGGGCCAAAATTTGAAAATCGAAAAACTTTCACGTCTGCATTTATATTCTTTCTTTCATTGTGCAAATTTTCAACTCAATCGCAAACGGCTGCTTGGACCCAGGTCCAAAAAAAGTAGTCGATTTCGCTACGCAAAAATGTAAGACTTGCCCACACGTTTCACTTTTCAAAAATTAGACCTTTCCTAGGACTGCATATTTCCGTTAAAAAAGTTACAAAAAGCCATACTCAATTTTGTAAGAAATTAAATCAAAAATTTGACATTTTCGAAGATTTATCAGCTTTGTAGGTTTTTCATTTTGGATTTGCTATTTTCACGGCTAAATAACTCAACAAAACTTCAACGTATTCTTAAGTTTAATACACCAATTTAAAGCTAAGAAACCGCATATTTCAATGATATGAGGAATTATTTTATATGGAAACAAAATTTTTTTTGCTACGGCTACAAATTTGTCCAAAAAATTAAAAAAAAATTTATCACAATATGCACATCAAATGAAAGCTATATTCATTTTGAACAACTTTCCTTCAAGACATTATGGTCAAGAATGTCGCTGAAAAAATTAAACGCCAAAGTCGGTTCCCCTGAGCGCCACCTTAAATGGAGTCGGAATAATGTTTACAATTTTTTAGAATCAAAACAAAGACACGCTGATCCCGTAGCGTTTTTTTTGTTAAAAATTTGGCCAAATTCATCAGAATCGTCCGATTTTGACCAAATTCAAGCTGGGCCTCAATTTAGGCTTAGGCTTAGTTTGGGGCTAATAAAGGCCGATTCACACGGTACGTTTTTGCCGCTGCGATTTTGACGCAAAACGCAAGCCCGCAGGGTGACGCAAGTGAAACGAACCGTCTGAACAAAATTTGCGGCCTCAGTGCGTCCCGCATGCCAGTTTGCTGCGTCTTTACTGTTTCAGAAAAATGACAAATTGCTAAGCGAAAATTGTTTAAACCAACACATCCGTAGCATCAAAACGCAATGAAATCGCAGGTCGATTTGCAGTCTGGCGTTCAAAACGCTGCGGCAAATTCAAGATGCAGACATTCCGCACTAAAAACGCTGCGTCTGTTCAGACATTGCGTTTTGCTTGCGGCAAGCTGCGTTTTGCCGCAGCGGCAAAAACGCTGCGGCAAAATCGCAGCGTGTGAATCAGCCTTTGGCTTAGTATCAGGTTCAGGCTTAGGTACTAAAAAATCGAAATTTTTAGGAAAAAAATTCTGCCCGCTTAGCCTAGAGAATCGTGCCAGCTAAGCCTAGACGATGCCTTAAAACATCATAACGCACTCGAAACTATCCGAAAACAAAGATTATAGCCATTTTTGGCTTCAAACGTTGGCCTACGTTCACTTCACAAAACACTGAAAATGTATAATACATAATTTTTAATTGGTCATAGCTCAGGGGCCGTATTCTCAAAATTACCTGTAGGTAAAGTTAGGGTAACTTTACCCACAGGTAAGGTGAAGGTAAAGTTAATTCTGCTGGTAAAGGTAAAGTTAAAATTGAAAACACGATTAACGTAGACGGTTGAGGTTAAAAATTTGCACAATACATTAACTTTAGCTGCGAAACAAGATAAAGCAGTTTTCTGGCCCAAAAATTAAAGGTAACTATAGCTATCACGTTGGCTTTAGTCAATGTTTGAGAATACGACTTTACCTTCACTTTACCTGTGGGTAAAGTTAGCCTAACTTTACCTGCAGGTAATTTTGAGAATACGGCCCCAGAAGATACAAATTTGTGGATAGGGGTTCTATTCCAAAAAATGATTCCTTTGAGGTGATCTACTCCAAAAATAGGTCCACTGCCCCCCAAATGTCCAACTGTGACAAGTGTAGATTAAATTTACATTTTTGATGCAAATTGTATTTCAAAATTTCAAATTCCAGCACGCTAAAATAACCTCAAAACAATTTTACATGAGATTGATCGCTCTCTCCCCCCCCCCCAGCAGGGGCGTACCCAGAAATTTTGAAAGGTGGGGGTTCAGCTAGAATTTTTAGCTGTGCTAGTTAGTGAAATATAGAAGTCACTAAATAGACCCCGGATGCGGGGGTCTGGGGGCGGCAGCCCCCAGAAGCTGGAGATTTCTTGAAGTTTTTAAAAAAAATTTGCATTGAAAATGAAAATTTATATAAGCAACACTTGTCGAGAAACCAGAGTGAATGCATGTGGGAGTCTGGGGGCGTGGGGGCGTCAGCCCCCAGAAGCCAGATCTTCTTCAGAATTTTGAAATAAAATTTGCATTGAAAATGTGTCGTCCCAAGGCCGGTATTCATAATTGGGATCAAAAGCTCGGCTTTTTTCTGTTGCGCCACAGCGCAACAGGTACCTTATACTTTGTTTGTACAGGATTTGCGAAATCTTTGAATAATGAATGAACATCCTTTCCTGATAGTTAGGGAAGGTAGATTCATTCCAGTGTTTAATTACACCGAAAGAAAGGTAGGTAAAGTCAGTCGCATACAGTTACCTGCAGTGTCGTTGCCACTTCAGCTGATGAAATTGAAGCTTCAAAAAAACGGAGAAGGAATCGAACCGTCAGTCTTCAGATTATTAATCGGAAACTCTATAGCAGGCGGGGAAAAAACCCGCATTTTCATAATTCGTCATGTAGCTCATAGACTATACGTTTTCACTGTAAACCAAAAAAATCTGTCTTAGGCCTAACCTTGCTCTAAATGCTGGCACCGGTTTCATTTCGCTATCTCTTACCATTTTTTGGCGGGAAGCCAAAAACTTGCCGGGGAAAAAAACCCATTTGGGGGGAAAAAAACCCATGTGGGGGAAAAACCCACCCCATAAATCACCCGAAAAGTGTGTTAGCGGTAGTTTTTCAACGCTATGGCACGTATTACGAGTAGTAGAGGCCACTGATGTCAAAACTATGCGCAGATTTGCTATGGGGCCTCAGGTAGACAAGTTTGAAAACTGCCCTTCGCAGCCCATTATAAAATTTTGAATTTTCAGGGGCCGTATTCTCAAAACTACCTGCAGGTAAAGTTAGGCTAACTTTACCCACAGGTAAGGTGAAGGTAAAGTTAATTCTGTGGGTAAAGGTAAAGTTAAAATTGAAAACACGATTAACGTAGACTGTTGAGGTTAAAAATTTGCACAATACATTAACTTTAGCTGCGAAACAAGATAAAGCAGTTTTCTGGCCCAAAAATTAAAGGTAACTATAGCTATCACGTTGGCTTTAGTCAATGTTTGAGAATATGACTTTACCTTCACTTTACCTGTGGGTAAAGTTAGCCTAACTTTACCTGCAGGTAATTTTGAGAATACGGCCCCAGATTTGAAAACAAAACACCTCAATTTCGCCTGAAAACGTTGAAAACAACTAAAAAGTTGCTATTACGCTTCAAGTACATGCAAAATCTGCACTTTATGGCTACTTTTTACGCCATCGACCCTCCATGGAGGGTACGGTAAGTGTAGCAACCTTAACTAAAAAAATGGAAGGCCTAAACTTCTTTGCGGAAAGTCGGCAAAATTCATGCAACTACATATGTTAGGATTTGTCTTTGTGCACTGTTTCATACTCAACAACAGTGGCGTGCGTAACCAGGAATTTTTTTTCGTGGGGATGACATTTCGATTTTTTGAAATGTGTTTAAATATGCTTAATCGCACAAATCTACACATATTAGCAAATTTTGTTAAAAAAACTGATACTTTTGACCAGAGCGGCATATAAAGTAAAATTGGAGCCGAGAACACTAAAAATTGCAAAATCGGCGCGCCGGCGAGGGTTCAGAAGCTAGATATATAGTTTAGTAATTTTTAGGAGATTTACCAACCGCGCGCAAACTAACAAATAATGTCGTTTTTATAACTATATATCTGTATAACAGTTATAACAGCTAAAATTATATATACATCAAATAGTGTACTAAGTAAATCATATACAATAGCGCATGTAAATAGCGCATATTGCGCTCGTATATAGCAGCCCCCAGAAAAAATTGGCAATTTTTCCAATTTTTCGACCGAATATGGTCAACTGGAGGCGTATCAGAAATTTTTTCTGACAGAAAAATTAAAGCAAAAGATGATAACGTCACATCAGGCAGTGTATTACACAAGTATGTATATAATATATATGCAGCATAATGTACTCGTGTAGACATGCATAGCCTTTAAAAAAACAGGGGGAAATTTTTGATTTTTAGGCCAAATTTGGTCAATTAAAGACGTACATATCAGAAAATTTTTCCGGCCAGACGATAAAAACCAAACCATAAAAACGGTCAATTGTGGATGCATCGGAACGGTGAATTGGAGAGTTATCAAAAATTTTTTTCTGCCGAATTTGTTTTAGCAAATTGGCTAAAACGACCAAAAAAGTTCTAGAAAACTCAAAATTTTCGCCAATGCTAACGTTTTAGCCCAAAAAACCCAGCTTTAAGGGTAGTTTGGGCCCCTGAACACAATTCCGGGGTTATGTTTTGTCTAGGACCCCTCTATGACCCCCTCAGGGCACCCCCCCTAGGGGGTCCTAAGGGGTCAAATTTTCGAAATTAAAAAAAACTAAAAATATATACCCTAAATTTTGCAAAATTTTCTAAACATTTCGCCAAAAAGTGCCATTTTTCAAAATTTTGCCCAAATTTTGGGGACGCTCCCCCCGGGTCCTCGATTTTGGGCTGTCAGAGCGGTAATTTTGGTCCTCGAGCCTGGCAGTTACTACCTACCCATCTGTAAAATAGGGACAAGGAGAAATTGTGGGCAAGTTTTACTAACAGCGCAATGGGTAGAACGTAACGCTGCCCAAGTAGGTTCCCGATTGGACTAACCCGAAAAGGGAATCTTTACTTTCAATTACAAAAATCAGGATTAAACTTACTTAATACGCCATAGCAGACAAACGCCATGTTATGTCCTTATACATAAAGTTGTGATGAATTAGAAGGCGCAACCCTTGAAGGACAATTTTTGAAATTTCAGTGAAAATTTGGTCAATTAGGGACGAGGACGAGCCGGAAAATTTTTTTGAGAGTGGGAAAAACCAAGGGGGGACCACAAGAAAAATCTTTCCTTTCGAGGAATTCCGGGATGCGGACGCATTGCGGACGGCTGAAAAAAATTGCGGACGACTCGAAAAAATTGCGGATGTCCGCACTGTGGTCCGCGAAAAAAAAACCTTGTTTCCGTTTCGTCTTTAATTAACCAAATTTTGCCCGAAAAATAAAAAATTTCTGCATTTTTCAGGGGACTGCCGCCCCAGATCCCAGCCATGACCCAGGTTCCTAAACAAGTGTCGATGAAATGTTTTTCAATGCAAAATTTATTTCAAAATTCTGCAAAAGCTCTGGCTTCTTGGGACTGCCGCCCCTACACCCCGCAATCACCCAGACTCGTCAACACAGTGTTGCTTAAAGTTCTTTTTTAATGCAAATTATATTTCAAAATTCCACAAAAGACCCCACCAATTATGGCATATATATATATACCAAGCGCGGATCCCGGGGGGGGGGGGGGCCGGGGGGGGGCCCCCCCCCCCTCGAAATTTTTTCAGACAGAAATTTTACACAAGGGTCCCCCCTTTGGTTTTTATTGCCCAACCGAAAAAATTTCCGATACGTCTCCAATTGACCAAATTTGCTCTAAAAATAAAAAATTTCCCCAATTTTTTTCCTGGGGGCTGCCGTCCCCAGACCCCTGCAACTTTTTGGCTTACTGATGCAGGATGCTTGATATAGGCCCGTATTCACATACTAAGTGTTATTCACAAACAAACGCTAAGCGTTTGCTAAGCGCTAAGCGCTTAAGTATGTTTAGCATGGTAGAAGTTCAAGTTTGTGAATAACACTTAGCGCTTATAAGCGCTAACACTAAGTGTAAACACTAAGTTTAAGCGTTACACTTAGTATGTGAATACGGGCCATTATCTTTCATCAAAGCCTATGCATGTCTACCTACTAGAGTACCCATGCCGGCCCATCACTTTTGTAATTTTCGATGTTTTTAGTTCCAATTTTACGTTAGATGCTAATGTGTCGTCTTTTTGCTTTACAAGGCACAGAAACTGTAACGCCTCTCTAGTTTAGTAAAGTTTGAAAAAAGTTGCAGATTTTAGAGGATATACATATATCCCGGGGTCAAAAAACAGAAGTGTTTGGCTTCTGGGGGCTGCCGCCCCCAGCCGCCCCCAGACACGTGCGTGAAGTTGGCAGACACTTTGTCAGTACAAATTCTGAAATATGATTTTTCTGATAGCTCAGAATTTGTACTATTTTGTACCACATGTACCACATTTTGTACTAATTTGTACTACGAGTACAAATTTATAGAAAAGTGTCTGCTAACTTCACGCTCCGAGCCATACACAGACAGGAGTAATGCACTATAAAATTAGTCAAACATTGTTAAATTCATGAACTTTGCAATTTCTTTACTAAACTGCGTAAATAAATAAATAATATTGTAACCAGCATACATTTATAAGTGTTATTCAATCGATTTTGACAATTTGTATGTCTGCTGTGTAGGTACTGGCTCATCCAACTTATTTTTCCAATGTTTTTTTTCTTCAAGCCAAACAACTCGAAAAAAAGCTTTCCACTTTTGTGTCTGACTTCTATACGTTTTTGTCACAATACAAATATCCACAGCTAGTTTCTTATTTGGAAAATAAATATAAAGCTTACTGGTTATGATAAAACGAAGATCTAATAATATAAAATTTTTTATATGAAATCCTGTAATGTGTGCGATTGGCTCAAATCGTGAAGTTGGCAGACAGTTTTCCGCGAATTTGTACTCCTCGTACAAATTAGTACAAAATGTGGTAATTGTGGTACAAAATAGTACAAATTCTAAGCTATCAGAAAAATTATATTTCAGAATTTGTACTGACAAAGTGTCTGCCAACTTCACGCACGTCCCCCAGACCCCCGCAGCAGTAACTTTGTATTGTATTGTAGTTCTAATGGCCGATTGGGGGGGGGGGGGGGGGGGGGGGGGCCCCCCCCCCCAAAAAAAAAATTACTGGATCCGCCACTGATATATACATATTTTTGCAAGATTAAGTCAAGGAAAGTGGGTCGGCTCCCCTCGCTCAAAAAAATTTCTTGGATCTGCATCTGACAGCCATTGTGCTAATATGCCAGTATTTTCCAATATTTAGAATTTCAGCAAACATAAACATAGCAGCAACCAGCAAGGGCATATATACCCAGGGTGGACGAATGGTGGGACTTACTATCACTTAGGGTTAAATGCAGTTGGGGGGGGAAAAATAGTGGACCTATTTTTTTGAGTAGAGCACCTTGGGGGAAGCATTTTTGCTTCAAGAACCCCTATTTCATTTTTTGGATTTTCTGAGATACAATCCCCCGAAATCTGAACCCTCAGTGAGGGACGTTTTCGCAATTTTTTTCCGAAGCTCTTGTTTTTTCCATTCTAATCGTGTCTAAATGGTGTCAGATTATTGGTTACAATTTTTTAGAATCAAAACGAAGGCTCTTTGACCGGGTTCCTGCCGAAAAATTGGCCAAATTTGCCAGAAACGTCCAATTTTTGACCAAATTCAAACTTGGCCTTGATTTAGGCTTGGGCTTAGGCTTAGGCTTAGGGCTTAGGCTTAGTATGGGGCTTAGGCTTAGGCTTAGTATAAGGCTTAGGCTTAGGCTTAGGTTCAGGCTTAGGCTTAGGCTCAGGCTTAGGCAACTTCCCCCGGCCTCCCCCCGAACTTTTTTCTGGGTACGCCACTGATACGTACGTACCTCTACAGGTATAAAAACTCTTATATTTGCTTCTATGTAGGTGAAAAAACGCATTTACAGTTAAGGCCGATTCACACGGTGCGTTTTTGCCGCTGCGATTTTGACGCAAAACGCAGGCCGCAGGGTGTCGCAAGTGAAACGCACCGTCTGAACAAACTTTGCGGCCTCAGTGCGTCTCGCATGCCAGTTTGCTGCGTCTTTAATGTTTCAAAAAAATGACAAATTGCTCCACGAAAATTATTAAAACCAATAGCTCCGCAGCAACAAAACGCAATAAAATCGCAGGTCGAATAGCAGTCTGGCGTTTAAAATGCTGCGGTAAAATCAAGACGCAGGCTTTCCGCACTAAAAACGCTGCGTCTGTTCAGACATTGCGTTTTGCATGCGGCAAGCTGCGTTTTGCCGCAGCGGCAAAAACGCTGCGGCAAAATCGCAGTAAAATCGCAGCGTGTGAATCGGCCTTTACAATTAAAATTTTGCACAATTATGCACACAAAATTTTTGAAAAAAAACCTTGTTACATAAATGTTACATATAATACGACGCTGACGAAATCATGCACCCAAAATGTGGCTCATTTTACAAGAGCCAACAAAATTTTCACAAGCTTCTCTTGTCGCGTGGTCTAGCTGTTTTCCGACACTAGCTGCGCATATGGCATAGTCAACTACCCTTCTTGCAGGGTTTTTTTTTAGTCAAAAATGGCGTCATTTGCAGAAATGAAACTTAAAAATGACGTTCAGAAAATAAAAATGACGAAGCTTTGACGAAAAGTTTTGAGCAAGTATTGACGCTGATTTGACCAAATTCGGCCTAAAAATTGAAAAAATCTCCAAATTTTTTCTGGGGGCTGCCGCCCCCAGACCCCTGCGACTCTGTGGCTTACTCTTCCTTATTATTAACTTTCATCAAAGTCTATGCATGTCTACAAGAGTACATTATGCTGCATTTACTTGTGTAATACACTGTCTGATGTGACGTTCCCATCTCTTGTTTTAATATTCTTGCCTTAAAAAATTTGTTACGTCTCCAGTTGACCAAATTAGACCTGAAAATTGTAAAAGATCTAGATTTTTCTGGGGGCTGCCGCCCCAGACCCCCGCCACAGTGAATTTATTTAATCTAATTGACCAATATTACATTTTGTTTGTGTAATACCTAGTGAGTGCCTTGCAATAGTGAGTGTAAAAAAGTAAGCAACAAAGTGGACATAGGTAAGGTATATAAGGTAAAGGTAACCCGCGGATAGATAACTATCCTTTGGCGTGTCCGCCCTCGGGTGCGGTGCTCATCTCCGTTACAAAGCCCTGGAGCGTCAGGGGTGCCACTTCAAGAGTGACTACATCCGTGGAGGGGGGGGGCCGGCCCCTCAAGGCATAATGCCGTACATTGACCCCTGTTACCTTCCCAGGTTATTGTGGTACCCATTTACCGACCAGATAAGGATGGACTGCTGGGTTGGCAGGAGCAATGTGGCCCTAATCTCTTGCTCTAGGAGACTACGTATGACCAAGTGGCTGGGATTCGATCCTCCAACCTTCCGATTGGAAATCGAACACCGTAACGACTCGGCCACACTGGCCACAAAGTGGACAAGGTGCGACTGCCTCTTTTCAAAATCCTGGCTACGCCTCTGTACACATGTGTTTGCATAGGTGCATCGTGCACCTTTTAATTGCTTAATGTGCAGTCGAATTTTTTTCTCCGTGAATGTTAGCACAAGGGTTCTAGCTCCCTTTGTCTTTTGTTCCTCGTCCTGAAAAATTCTCTGAAACGTCTCAAGTAATGACGATCATAGTCATTTTACGGTGCCCAATGTCAATAATTGTCGTAATATATACTTCAGTCTCACTTCACGAAAAATTAACGTTGTTTTTGAAAGAAATGTGCTAATATGTGCCGCGTTTGGCGTTAAAAGTGCAATAATTCCGTTTTTCTGGGTACGCGTCTGGCGATAACCAAGTATAAAACGTAAACTAGCAATTCGGGATTTGCTCACCGATCTGAAACTTTGCTCTCTGAAATTGAAATTTTGCTCACGATTTTTAAAAAACACTGGGCCTACTAAATTTTGACCAACCCCCCCCCCCCCTCAAAAAATAGGAATATATACCCTTTTTTGGCCAAAAAACACCAAAAAACACAAATTTTGTTTCCAAAAAACACCAAAACTATTTTTGGCCAATATTTAGGTAAAAAGCCGCTTAAATTTAATAAAAATGCCGATTTTTTAAAATTATGTCCTAAAATTTTCTTTCAGCACGCCACTGTAATTTGTAGGATAACGTTAACTACCAATATTATATATCGCTGCAGCGCAACGGTACTGTAAAGCCATAATATAATTTTGACGACCGAAAAATAAAAATGACGACAGGAGTTTAAAAATGACGCCAGAATGATGAAATCCGATTTTGAAAAAAAAAACCCTGCCTTCTTGCAAACTGTGAATGGTTCTTCTCCATTGGTACTGGTTGGCGCCTACGGGAGCCATATTTTTTTTACCCCCCATTTTTGGTCGATTTGTGGGGAAAAAAATACGGATACTTTTTGCCTTCATGTTGTGTTTCAGTGGCGTACCCAGGGGGGGGGGGGGGGGGGCCCATGGGGGACACCAGCCCCCCCCTTCGCGATTTTAGCCCCCCCCCCCTTCGCGATTTCAGCCCCCCCCCCCTTTTTTCCATTTTTTTCCTGTGGTAGTGGTCCCCTTTGGTTTCATGACACCGCCGAAAAAAATTTTCCGGCACGTCCCCAAATAACCAAAATCATACTGAAATTTCAAAAATTTCCCAAAATTTTCTTTCAAGGGGATCTCGCCCCTACCCTAATCCATTACTGCTATAATGCACATGACGTATATCTGCTATGGTGTATTAATAATGAGTAAATGATGACAAGTATTCAGTATTTAGTTATATATTTTGTATGGCTTTTAATTAAAAGGTATGTGGTGGGTGGAATGGAGGACGAACGTCTAAAGACAGCTATTTCACTCATGGTTTTTCTTCAATTTTTTCCTGCATACAACGTATTTTTCAGGTTTGTTAGTCCCAGTTTGTTTGTTAGTTTGTTAGTTAGTTAGTTAGAGGGCAGACAGTGAAGGGGACATTGGGGATACATACATACACTACACCCTCCTCTTGCCCAGAGCAAAGGAAATTTTTCGGAGCCGCATAACAAAAATATATAGCAGTAAATTGATGCAATTTGGCCTCAAAATCGAAAACATTTTTCCGGAGCATGCTCGCCTCCACAACCACCGCGCTGACATTACTTCGCTTTGCGGTGTCATCTCGCTGGGGCTGTTCAATATTCAGACAGATTTTTAAACAAGGTTGTCTCCCCCATTTAGTTTATATTGCCCGGCCGAAAAAAATTTCCGACACGTCTCCAATTCACCAAATTTGTGTAAAAATAAAAAATCTATAATTTTTTCCTGGGGGCAGCCGCTACCAGACCCTTGCAACCACTATGATTTCGCGACAAGTATATATATATATATTGCTTAGAATTGCAATTTCAATGCAAATTTCATTTCAAAATTCTAAAAAAAGCTCAGAGCTTCTGGGGGCTGCCGCCCCCAGACCCCTGCAACCACTATAATTTTGCGACAACTGTGGCTTAGAATTGCATTTTTTATGCAAATTTAATTTCAAAATTCTAAAAAAGCTTCAGCTTCTGGGGGCTGCCGCCCCCAGACCCCTGCAACCACTATGGTTTCGCGACAACTGTTGCTTAGAAATAGTTTTTCAATGCAAATTTTATTTCAAAATTCTAAAAAAGCTCTAGCTTCTGGTAGCTGCCGCCCCCAGACCCCTGCAACCACTATGATTGCACGACATGTTGCGTATATAAAACTTTTTTGCAATATCAATGAAATCAGTAAAAAAAGCTGAACTTTCTGCAGACTGCCGCGGACTGCGTGAGCGTTTTCACCCCCCCCCCCCCGGTCGTCGACCATCAGTTCAGCCCCCCCCCTCCCTTCGCGAAATCCTGGGTACGCTACTGTTGTGTTTTTACACCAAAACAACTTCATTTGCTTAAAAAAGTAAGCAGAGGAAGGTGCTACGGCCTCCAAGTGTACTACGACCACCGACTGCTAACAGAGCGTTCCAGCTACACTAGGGTGTTCAAATTATGAGCTCAGCTACATAAATACGCATACAGACGCACATATGCCTAAGTTGCGAAACTGATGATAATATTGGTTATTCACTCCTTAAAATACAAAATCTGGGAACAATATGTTGTACAACACTATTTGAATATTGACAGCAATGAAGGGAAATTTAACTAACTTAAGACTACATTTAAGTATGCAAAAACAATCAAGCAGGGCGTCACCACAAATTTTAGCGTTCCGCGGTACAATTATTACGTCAAATGATTCAGTTTACCGCAAAAAAATAATACGTAAACGGAAAAAATTTTGAAATTTTTTTTTCAAAAAGAGTGTAGTGTAAAAAGTAGTTGTGGTGTTCTTGGGGCTTTAATTTCAGTGGCCTTTTCTTTTATGTGCGAGTTCAATTAAAAAAATGAGTAAGTTCGAGTTGAGTTTCATAACGGTTGAAGCATTTTGGTCTGCGTTCCTGGGATGAGTCAGAATCGACCCGTATTTTTTTCTCCGCGACCGTATTTTTCCCCCCAAAATGGGGGTAAAAAATACGTTTATTTTTCGATTTACATAAAATTAGTAATGCAGAGAGAAAAGTTCAATATGTGGTTTTGTAGAGCAACTCCGCGAGGTATTGTCGGAAAAAAGTTTGCCCGAGAAACTTAATCCAGGAAAGCAAAAAAACCTTGTACTCATATTTTGTATTTTTTTACCCCATCTGACTATAGTCCTCTGTAAAAGTGTTTTTACATTTGAGCTCGCATCTTTTAGTGCTGAGAAATCAGACTCCAAAATTCACCTCCCTTGGAGCCATGTCTGGTCAAAAATGGGGGGTCAAAATTTTTGACTCATAAAAAGTACCAACGAGACCCCGTTTGGATACCGCTTATATACGTTTGCCTACAGGGACTGTATGCAATACACTGTACTTATATACTATACGCTGGCAAATTTTTAGACCTGTACCATATACCCAAGTTCCGGAACCTGGGTGGGTTTTTTTCCCCCAAAAAATGGGGTGGGTTTTTTTTCCCGCCTGGGCCCGGTTTCATAAAAGATCAGTTGCGATTCATTAGTAACACTGATATAAGCTAGAAAATAAGTTATATATAACTGTGCGTTAACTTAATGCTTCTGTTGGAAATTTTTACAACATATTGCCAATATGTTAGATAATGTTTGTGTAAACTTTTGTTACATTTGCTTGATGTAGCCAAAAGTCTAGCCAAGTCAAAGTCATTCATTAGTTCCAAATATTAGCATATGTATTTAGTCAGTTTTTGAAAAATTCATTAATATTTAACTTAATGAATGATGGTTTTAAAGTTAGCTATAGTTTTCGCTATCAATATTTGATTGACTTATTTGGTATTTGAACCTCACACATGGTGCATTTAACATACTGGCTACCGGTCATGAAAATTTCTCAGCAAAAATACTGTGTAAAGGCCGCGTTATACTCAGTTTACAATGTTGCACCAGTGTTACTAATGAATCGCAATTCATTGTTTATGAAACCGGGCCCTGCTATACTATCTGAGCCACCGATTTGTGACCGCCAA
>JASANF010019818.1:0-10897 GCA_030248245.1 Trissonchulus sp. WLG1_4
AAATTCGGGCAGCAGCTGCTTATTTGCAGCGTCATGGGGTTGTTCGAGCAGCTTTGGATCCACAGGTTAATTTACTCTTGAAAAAGTTGCCGAAATCAGTAGGCAAACAAATAACCACAATGCGAATTTTGGATAAAACTGACAATACACCCTGGACTATGGACAGTTTCATTACTGCACTGACAGCCTGCAAGCGTCTAAATCCTATAGTAAATGAGAGTACCAAAATTAGCACTACTGCTGTATCTTTAGACACCGATTCCACTGTGACAACTGCGCTGTTACAAAATAATGTAGGTAGGGAGCCTTTGACCAGTGTTTTAGCCAAGAGCCAACCAGCATATAGGACTCTATTTTGCATTTTTTGCAACAAGTCTGGTCATTATAGTAGCAACTGTAAGGCTGTGACCGATCTAAAGACACGACATGAAATAGCACGTCAAAATAAACACTGTTTCAAATGCCTTCGAACTGATCATGTCGCAAAAAATTGTCAAAGAAATAAGGAATGTTATCATTGTAAACTAGATACACATAACTCTGCTTTGTGCCCCAAACGCGACTACCAAACGGCTCAGCATTTGGTATTCCCAGCTGATCCTGACGAGGGCAATATAAACACTCCTGTGCATGGTGAATCAGCTGAAGTTGCCGGCTCCGCTACTCAAATTCACCTGGCCGCTGGTGGAGAAAGTGACGGTATAGTGATGGCAATTATCCCTGTATTCGCAAAAAACACAACTGATACAGCACAAGCTACTGAAATTCAAGTCTACATGGACGGAGGGGCAAGGCACACATGCATTTCTTCCAAAGTAGCCAACAAGCTGAACTTGAAACCACTGCGAACAATAACTATTGAAACCGCTCGTTTCAATTCACAAAAAGTTGAAAAGATTACAGCAGACATTGTAGAACTTGTTTTAGAAGGACCTGAAGGCTACAGCCTAAAAATTCTAGCTTACTCAATTCCCAATCTAGCACCAAGTCTACCAATTTACCCTGTACGTTTCGATTCAACAACGTTCAACTTAATCCGACAACACAGACCTTTGAACGCACCCCCCCCTACACTGACAACGGTTCCAATCGATCTGCTTTTGGGCATGGACTACTGGTATCAAATTCTAGGTCCCAGGGCCGTTCAACAAGTTGTCCCAGTTGGCATACATGTACACGGGGTCTCGGTTTGGGGGGGGCTTGTCCCGAAATTTTCGACATTTCAGGGGGGGCTTGTCCCGATATTTTGCCCCAAAAACGCGAAAATTTCCAATTTTTGCCTAAAAATGGGAAATTTTTGCGAAATTCCGATAATTTTATCGATTTTTTCGTTTTTTGGTCATTTTTTGAAGCATTTTACGGGGATCTCAAGCGATTTTGGGGTTTCAGAGAGGGGGGCTTGTCCCGACTGGTCAAATCTGAGGGGGGGCTTGTCCCGGAATTTCAAATCTGGGGGGGGCTTGCCCCCCCCCCCCAGACCCCCCCCATGTACATCTGTGCCAGTTGGTAATTCAATGGCAATCCACTATACCCCTTTGGGAGTTATTTTAGCTGGCAACTATTGTACAAAGAAAAGTAAAAACGGCGCCATCATTCAGTCAATGTTCGTCCACTCAAAAACGGATATAGAGAACCTCTGGCACCTCGACAGTATTGGCATAAGACCGGCTGACGATGCCAACGCTAGCAAGTTAGACGAAATTCAACAAAAGTTTCGTGACACAATTTCATTCGACAATGGCCGCTACTATGTTCGCTGGCCGTGGAAATCGAACAGACCGAATTTACCCCACAATTTTGCGACAGCCAAGTACCGGTTGAAAAAGACTGTTGAGAGTCTGGTTGTTTCCACAAAAAATCCTGGCAACTTGCAAGAATATGATCAAATAATACAGAACCAATTACAATGTGGAATTATCGAACAGGTTCGGTTTGGAAGTGCTGATGGTCCAACGGTACACTACATCTCCCATTTTCCGCACATACGGACGGACAGAGAAACTACAAAAGTCCGAATTGTTTATGATGCTAGCGCTAAAACTAAGCCGTTGGGATTGTGCCTTAATGACTTAATACACACGGGCCCGAATCTGATGGAAGATTTGACAGGATTGCTGCTCCGCTTCCGTATACCACAGATTGTACTGCTGTCAGATATAGAAAAAGCCTTTTTACAGGTTGGGTTGCACGTGGAAGACAGAGATAGCACCAGATTTTTATGGTTACGGGACCCAAAAAATCCCACTATTCAAGACAATATTCAAGAATATCGATTCACCCGAATTCCATTTGGTATAACAGCGTCTCCGTATCTACTTGTCGCAACCATCAATTGCCATTTGGACCAGAATCCGGGGATCATTGCTGAAAAAATTAAAGGCAACGTCTATATGGATAATATTAGTTTCGGAGCACAATCGACAGCAGAGGCCCTTAATCTGCGGAGACTAGCAAAGGAGTTGTTCCAAAAAGCTGGTATGAATCTGCGCAGCTGGATTTCAAACGACCGCACCTTCAACAGCTCTATTCCAGAGGTTGATAAGGCAAAAGGAACAATAAAAATGCTAGGTTTGCCGTGGGAAATCAATACAGACACTATTCACGTCCGGAGTATTACGGAGTGCAAAGATCCACCAACCAAACGAGTCCTTCTGCACCAAATAGCTAAAGTTTTTGATCCTCTGGGCCTGTTTAACCCAATTACCATTAGAGGAAAGATCTTGATGCAAAAGCTATGGAAAATAAGTTGCGATTGGGACGATCCAATTCCAACCAATTTGAAACAAGAATATGTAACCCTTCTACAACAGTTACACAACATTGGCAACACAGAGGTTCCACGACGAGTAGCTATGGACACTGCTACCAGCACACAGCTTCTTTGCTTTTGTGACGCCAGTTCCTCCGCATACGCCACGGCGGTTTTTTTTGCCTTTGAGGGTTTGGTGCAAATAGTCCATTTTGATTTTATCAGCTAAATTAGTTTTATCATGAATATTAATTTTGAAAGATTCCCAGAAGTTGGGCCACTCAATTGGCCTGCCGTCAAATGTAGGTAACTGTAACTTTGGTAACCTGGTTTGGAGAACAACTTCATTGCCTTCGCCACCCCCTTGAACACTATGGACACTGCTACCAGCACACAGCTTCTTTGCTTTTGTGACGCCAGTTCCTCCGCATACGCCACGGCGGTTTATTTGAGACAACAATTCGACAAACCATTGCAAGTATCATGCAACTTAATTTTCTCCAAAGCAAGGGTAGTTCCAGTAAAGCCGTCTATGACAGTTCCTCGCCTGGAACTCCTTGCTGTTTTAATTGGTGCCAGAGCGCTTTTATTTGTAGAACAGCAGATGAGAATTCCGGTAAATGAGCGATATTTGTGGACCGATTCTCAAATTGCTCTCACTTGGATATCGTCAAACAAAAGTGTCGATCAATTTGTCAATCGGCGGGTTGAAGAAATAAGATCAATTCATGGTTTGAGGTTAGGCCATGTTTCTTCAGATAATAATCCTGCAGATATGGCGACTCGCGGTATCTCCTTAGCCAATCTTAAGTCCATCTGGTTCAAAGGACCGGATTGGGTAACGTTAGATACGAAACAGTGGCCGAATATCCCTATAAAAATATTGCCTGAACACAATATTCAACAACAACAAAAATGTGCTGAGACAACCATTAACTATGCGCAACAGGTAAAGGAGCACGAAGTTATTGGCCCATTTGGCATTTTTATCAAAAAACAAAATCTCGGAAAATTGTTACGACTAACAGCTTATTGTCAACGATTTATTGATCGATTACAGAGAAGACTCGTGCCTAATGCTGTATCTATACACCCAGATGAGCTAAAAGCTGCTAGAAGAATGTGGATTCTGCATGCGCAAGGCGCTTACAGCGCACAACTAGAGTTACTACGTAGTGGCCGTAGAGATAAAATCATTACGGATCTAGATCTGTTTGAGTGTGATGGTATCATTCGATGTGGAGGACGGCTTACAAACGCATCCTTGACTGAAGACACAAAGTTTCCCGTACTGCTGCCAAAAAACGACGATTTCACGAAATTGGTAATTGAAGAAGCTCACAGACGAGTTTTGCACTTAGGTGCACGTTCAACTCTTGCTCAAGTACGAAGGTGCTACTGGATACCTCACGGCTTGAGTCAAGTTCACAAAGTATTGAAGCACTGTTTTGTCTGCCAAAGGGCGGAAGGTGGACAGCTGAAACCCCCCAAGATGGCCCCTTTACCAAAAGAACGAGTTCAACCAGCTGAAGCCTTCAAATTCACAGGAATCGATTATGTGGGTCCTTTAACAGTTCGTTCAGTAAAAACCAAAGAATATGAAAAACGTTGGATTGCACTATTTACCTGTTTCACTTCCAGGGCGATTCATTTGGAATTAATTGAGGAGTGCAACGCTGAAGCCGCTGTGAACGCTGTGTCAAGATTTATTTCTCGCCGGGGGACGCCATCGGTTATTCTCTCGGATAATGCTGGACAGTTCAAGAAAGCCGCGAAGACCTTACAAGAGATCTGGAATGACAAAGTGTCGGACGACTTAACTGACAAGCTAACAAAATTTTATTGCTCAAAAGAAATAAGGTGGCGCAATATCCCTGAGCGATCACCTTGGGTAGGTGGCTTTTACGAACGGTTGATAGGTCTCGTTAAGCGATGCATTCGCAAAAGTTTATGGAGAGCGTGCGTTTCTGATGATAATCTTAGAACATTAATTGTTGAAATAGAAGGAGTACTTAATTGCCGCCCAATTGTCTCCTTGAAAACGGATTTAAATGACTTTAAAACTTTGTGTCCTGCCGATTTCATTGCACCTTCATCCTGCCTAACAATTCCCACAGCAGGTGTGACCAGTGACGATCCAGATTATGTACCTACATCAACTAAAGATCAGCTCTTTTTGCACTGGAAGCGGTCTAAACGTAAATTAGAGCAATTCTGGGGTCAGTGGCAAAGTCAGTATTTACAAGAATTGCGTGAAACTATGAACACTCAGTTTAAATCAAAGCGTGGTGAAAAAGACTCGGAACCCCAACTTGGTGAAGTCTACCTGATTAAAGACAAAACCCCTAGAATGACTTGGAAGTTAGGCCGTATTTTAAGAGTACTGCCTTCGGTTGACAAACAAGCCCGATTTGTGGAATTAACCCTTGCAAATGGCATGACCACAAAAAGAGGCGTTCGTGATTTAGTGCCTTTGGAAACCTCCTATGGGCCCGGGGGAGAATGTCAAGATTTACAATAAAAAGCTATAAATCTATGCACAAACTCGATTTGTACTAGTTACTTCAAATACAAGCTGATACTTAGTCGGACAATAACAACTGTATTTTACTACCGTATCACTATTGTAATAAAGATTACCATTTTGCTCTTTGTTCCTATATTTCATCTTTGTCCAGTATTCGATTACTGGATAGACGCGACCCCACCTCGTTGGTTTACATCTCTGAGGTAAACGTGTTGTTATAATATATAGAGTTGCTGTTTTCTGATAAAATTTGTGAATAAGCCTATAATATATGCTTTAACTAGTCGTTTAAGCAGTCGACACTGTATTATAATAAACTATATTGTTTGTAAAGTGTCTATGGTACTAGTATTCTGTGTTGTGACGACTTTGGCTTTAATTCACAAAATGTTCAAATTGAACGCAGTTTTGGTTCGTGACTTGCTGTACAAGAGTTTCCAACTTTCGATATAATTTTTTTAATTTTTCTGAAAAATGGTTTGACACTTGCCTTATTGTCTTGCCTTTTGTGAATTTCTGTCCCTTTGTTTTACTTCTGTCCTACTCGTTTGCAAGTTTTAAGATTTTTTGTTTTGTTTTTATTATTGCCTATGCCTATTAGAAGTAAACTGAAGTTACGGCATTTGGGTGTGACGGGTATTTCTGAATAAGGCTTGATGCCTTCTATCCGTTATATTAAACGGTTGGTATTGACTTCGGTCGTAAGTGGTAATCAGCACTTAGTCTTCAGCTGTTAGTATACTTATTTTACTGTTATATTACATAAGTTGTGTAGCACATAAGTACACATCACATAGTTCTGAAGGAATGAAGCATAAGCAACATTTTACAAACTGCAAAGTAGCATATTATTGAACTGATTACCTAATAACTTTAGCCAATTTGTCGAAACAAAATTTGCTTCAGTGAGTTTGTGCTAAAGTCTGACAACAAATGGATGCGCCACTTGCTTATTTTAATGGCATGACTTCTGCGACTACTTGCTGTACTCTTGATAGTCAAAATCTATTCTTTTCGTAACTAAATCCCATGTTTCATTTTCTCAAGTGGTGGAATTATTTTTTGTCAGACGTTAGTGATAGCGTATGTCCACGGTGAAGAATTTGGTTTTTCCTGACTTAGAGAAAAAAATTGGTCCGTTATAATACCTGTCACGTCTGTGTGTCATTCCTGTTGATACTGAACAACTGTCATTACCGTTATTTTAATAATTAATATTAAAAATCGTTATTAAAAATACTCTTAATATTAATTATTAATATACTTATACTATCCTATTCATAATGATAATGAACATATCAACTCCACATTAAAATATCCGTTAGAACCATGTGTGGTATTAAGACGTTTAACTTTCGGATCTGGTGCACTCGCTTGGTTCCAAAGTTATACGCAACGTAAAAAGGAGTTATTTGTCTGTTGCCACGAGCAACGTTTAAGGTGGTAGTTACGTTTTCGCAGCTTTTTTCATTGTTATATTTTGTAGCAATTACTAAATCAATTTAAAAGCGGTCTTTTTCACATTATTAACCATTTTAACACAACAACTATTTTGGTGAAGCTTATCAGCTCAATTTTAGGCATTTTTTCACGTGTTTAGTTATTTCTTTGCTGTGGTGAAAAATGTCCGCATACGGTCATGTAATTTATACAGATGTCACATTTATGTGTTACGAAAGTAGTAGTATGCTGAACTAAGCGTAGTGATTCAGCATATTTTTCTGTGACCAAAAGTTTGCCCCAAATTTTACTAAAAATTTAAGAAAAAGCTGTTTTCATGACTGGTCGGCTGTAACTAAAAAAGTATTCAACCTTTTCACTCAATTTGAAAAAGGTATCGGTGAAATTTATTTGGCTACTGTCAAGTTTGTTTTCTTTGCGTTCCCATGAAGCCGTCATGATATTCGTTACTTCAACTAAACTCACTTATTGTGCTCAGAAATGAAGGATTTTTTAAAAGTTTCAAACTTAGTTAACTTGGGCTTCATTGGGGTCATTTAATATTACACTAAGCACAGTTTGTTCTTAACCGTTGAAAAAATGGCGGACAAAAGCGTAAAAAATGTCATTTCATGAGTTTGAAAAAATTTGCAATTTTTGAAGGGGTTTATTAAATCTTCCAAGGCTTTGGGCTGCTACAACATACACCTACCATATTTTGCAGATAGAATAGTTACATAGGGGACCATATACTTGTAAATTATGGTGTCAAATGGTTATTTGTAATTTGCGATATTGGCATGAGAATTCAGAATTGGTGTTAAAAAACTTCAAAGTTACCGATCGCCTAGAACGACTTACTGAAATATGTCATATTTTATCTAAAAATATTCTTAAAATAAAACGGGTTAGACCTTTCTTGAATGGCGTTTCTCAGTACTGTAGGAGCCACAAAAATTTACACACAATTTTCCAAGTTTTCAAAAAATACACAAAAAATCTTGTTTTTGAGCCATAAAAAAGCCGTAAAGGTAAGAATCAATTTCAAACTAAGCTCAGATAATGTTGTCTACATTTCAAATGTCTGTGTCAAGTTTGATTATGTTCGATCAAGTATTTTTTGAATTATTGCAAAAACTTCGAAAACGTAAGTACATATCACCTTAAACGTTGTTACTGAAACCAGGGTACTTAGCATCTGTTTCATCAAAATGTCTAAAAGAAGCGTTAATGCTTCGTACTACACTGCTAAGCTGTGACTTTGAGTTAAAAGGGCGTAAAATGGAGTTATTTTTCCTCCGCAGAATCCTCCGCGACAGGCCATTTTTGTAGTTAGTTATTTCTGGAGGTTAACCACAAAATTGGCCATAGCTTGGGCTAGGAACATCGTAGAAAGATGAAAATAACGTCATTGGAAAGACAATTTTTACCGCTTTCAAATGACATATCACATGATGACGCAACTTCCTGAAAATAAGTCCAAATTTCACTTTCTATATTTTGACGTACGCTAAACGTCACGTCACAAGGTCATGTGACCCATCATTTGATAGCTCTAACAATTCCCTCTCAAATGACGTTAAAATTATAATTGTACCACTAGCCTATCAAAACTTATGTGGCCCCTGAAAACGTTTCCTAAAAGGGGCTAATTGTACAGATTACCCCATGGGTGGTCAAATCCCAAAACAATTGAATTTAGGCAAAAATCTAAAAATTTTTTGCTCATTTTTCAAAGAATGTAACATAAAATAGACTTAACTAAGATAAATACGTGATGAAAGGGTACCACTTTAGGGACACTTAATGCACGTAAACATAGGGTGCTCCACTTGTTGCGATGTGGACCCACTGAGAACCGGTTTTTATGTAACTAGTTTTCCTTATTAAGTACTTCAGTGGATGTGTATACGTAAGCTAAAATATCTAATTTAGGTATTAGCTATGATGAGCTCTTCTTCCAGGCTATTTATAAATGTAAAGAAAACTTGACTACTAGTTAATGCATACATTGTAATCATGGCTTTGACATTTTTCTTAAAGCGGGCGTTACCAACATTCATTATTGGTGTGATATTTATTCCAATATTTTATACTGTTAAGAAAACTAGTGTAGTATCAATTTCTAATTCACTACCTGCATTGCGCTGTAGCAAAATATGTAACCATTCAATTGCTATTACGCTAAACACTTTTATTTGCCCAAACCCCGGTTTTTTAACAATATGCAGCGGAGAAGCTGTGTGCTATTTGAATTATACAGAAGTTAAAGCATCCACTCAATTTTTAAGCCAATGTTTCGATGGACCTCATTGCGGTCTTCATCCTCTGGGCTACGTGTTGACAATTAACGACACCTCTAAGTATCCATTTAAGGCAAATAGAAAAAACTTGACTTTGTACTACAATAGAGACTTGATTTTGATGTCTGCGTCAGTGTGTAATGGCACTATGGACCCTAAACACGTTGGAAAGTTATATCATGTTCTTCTCACGTGGATTTGGGGCTATAACCTGCCCCCTCCAGTTTCTGAAGTAACTGTAGTTTAAATACTTGGGCATTTTGTTACATTTTTCATTTTATCCATTTTCTTTCACAGTATACACACGTTATTTTTATGGACTTTTTAACTCGTAAAGTAGAAGAGTTAACCTTGCAGGAATCCACGCAGTTCATTGTTACTTTTAAACATCCCGTTACCGATTATCGTTGGAAGTTTATTGAAAGAAACCTACGCTTTAAATTTAACTTGCCACGTCACGTAGATAGTGTAACAACTCGTTATGCCGCTCCCCAAAAAACAATGTCATCATTGCCAAAAGAAAGTTAGTGCATCCAATTTTAGTCGTCATCAGAACCTTCACAATCGAATCGGTTGGATACCTGTCACATTTATTGAACCAACCCCTCCAGTGGATGCAGAAACACAAACAAATGGGCAAATACTTTCATCTTTCTACCTAACTGTCTTGCAAGAAATTAAAACTCAAATTCTTAACTGCCCTGGTTGTGCTGATCCTCAAAATATATTAAATATTGACTTACACTATTGTATGATGACAAAAGAAGAACTTTTACATTATTTGTTAGACAATATTGTTTATAAATTAGGAGTGTTTTTGAATGACGTGCAGCGTATTCATTTAATGTGTACTTTATTTAGTTATTTGTAATGAAATATGAAACCGAATTGCGTAATTTGTATTCAAGTCCTGGGGAGGTTGGTTCTCTGGGTGGCGTTCGCAGACTGTATAAAGCAGCTATCGCTTCAGGGTTTAAAGTAACATTTAAAGACATAAAAAATTTTTTACATAAACAAGACGCATATGTGTTACACAAACAAGCACGGTATAAATTTAAACGTGGAAAAGTCACAGTCTCTACATTAGATGAACAATGGCAGGCCGACTTAGCCGATATGACCTCAATATTCCGCCAGAACGGTGGTATGAAGTTTTTGCTGTTCGTCATTGATGTATTTTCAAAATTTCTTTGGATTGTACCGTTAAAAAATAAAAGAGGTGAAACAGTTGCCAGCGCTTTTAGCCATCTGTTTTCAACTGTGACTAATCGACGTCCAGGTTATGTATGCACAGACAAAGGAACTGAATTTTTGGCGACCGAAACTCAAGCCGTTTTTAAGGAATTTAATGTCGTTCATATAACTCCCCAACGAAGCAATGGTAAAGCCGTGGTTGTAGAACGCGTTATACGTACAATAAAATCGCGAATATACAGACACCTTACAAATACGGAATCAAAACGTTATATTTTTGCGTTACAAGATATTGTGTCAAGCTACAACAACTCTATTCATTCAACAATTAAAATAAGCCCAGCTAAAGTTAATTGGAATAATCAATCGGAAATTAGAAAAAAGTTTTTCTCCCACGTTAAACCGACCAAAATTGTTTTTGCTTTTTCAGTAGGTAACCTAGTCCGTGTTCAGACTGCACGAAAAACTTTTCAAAAGGGTTACAAAACACATTTTTCACAAGAGGTTTACAAAGTTTTTCGTCGATTGCACAGATACCCTCCACAATATAAATTGAAGACATTGGATGATATACTCGTACTTGGACTTTATTATGAGGCCGAGCTTATGGTTGCAAATTCAAAGTAAAAATGTACGTCACAGTATCTAGTCGGTCATTTAATGCTTACTTCACTAATAATACGG
>JASANF010019819.1:0-13056 GCA_030248245.1 Trissonchulus sp. WLG1_4
TAGATCTAGTCTAACTAGTCTAAACTAGACGCACTAGTCTTGTAATAATAATATTAATATTAATAATAATAATAACGGACATGACAGATACAAAAGGGTTGCATTTTGTTGCTTCGCAACTAGTCGGCAACCCAAAAATGTTATAACTCTGACAGTACTATGCCATAATATGGCTGTTACAATATGAACAATAATACTTACTTACAGCTTACGGCTTACTTTTGCAGCTTGAGTATCACGCAGGTAGTATCGCAGAGTATCAGAAAGTTTCAAATCAGTATCCGTAGCCACACGTCCTTCCAATTTCTGAAGAAGCACATAGCACAGTGCGCAAAAACGCTGACGGCATGTCAACAGTGTTTATCTTGGCAAAAATGGACTCAGGAGCGCGATTAACTTACGCCACTATATTCTATATTCTACATACACGTCCATACACTGCAACTAGCAATTTACTTTTGTTTGCTGTAATTACATAGTAGCTAAACGACTTTTACGGTGTCCTAATAAAGATTCTAAAACCTTTATGCAATTATTTCTTATTTGCAAATTCAATAAAATTCCAATCTATCTGTAGATACTTGGAACATAACGATTCATAATATGTTAGAAATTTTAGAACTAATAGACTCTCATAGACCACAGAACTTTCGACAACAAGTAATGTATCGCTATTTGTTGCTAACACTGTGCCAGCTGTTCAGTGAGCGGTGATCCGATTTGGCGAAAACAGGATTCCAGCATGTACGACTATCAGCCAACTTTCCGATGATTCAACTTTCAACTTCTGATTTACTTACTTCTTGAATTACAACATTATAGTTATACATACATTTGGAACAGCCAAGCTCTCTTCCCACATATAATTATTGTTAATTAAACGGATGCTTTTTAGCCAGCAAGGTAAAAAATTTGAAGAAGCAATTATATGAAATCATAAGCTTACCCTGGCTTTTTCGAAAGTGTCTTCAACACGCACCAGCCACCTACAAAACACAAACTAACTTAAACACAAAAAATTATTTAATATATAACCACAAATGATAAAATAGCGTGAACGACGCTGGATATAGAAGGGTAGACAAAATTTTGATAAAACCAAGTAAGTTGTGCTAACAAAAAAGTTTACTGAAACTAAACAAACAAAAATTTACCAAAACAATGTGAAACCGTTATTGCAAAAAATATATTAATTAGGTTGTAAAAGCTAGAAAAAAACAGAAGTACAGCAATATTAAACTTGACCTAGTAAGTTCATTTTTTAAAAAAACACAACAAGGCGAACAAATTTTTAACTTTCTAACAACACTTTTTTAAAGCCTTTGCATTTCTATCATTACGTCAAAATAAACTGTTAAAACTTATCAATTATCAATTATCAATAATTAATAGCTGTAATAGAAAAAGCACATTGTTGTTGCTACTTGCTACATGAGAACAAACAGAAGTGGCATACTTGTGCAATTGGTCATCTTTCTCGGCAGTTGCCAACACTTCCATCACGCTGGCTACTTTGATATACGTGTCAGCCACGTCTGAATAAAATGTAAAACGGATAATTTAATAGAAGCAAACATATTATCAACAAAATAATTTCCCTACAGAAGCACGCTGCATATTCATTGGTCTAGTATAAATCCAGCAGGCTATAAAGAGAAGTATTGGCACAACATAAAACTAGCCACAGCAAGCTTACGTTTTTGCAAAGAAGTCACTTTATCCGCTTTGTTAACGGAATCACGCAACAGAGTGTGGTATTCTACCAGATAATTCTTTTCATGTTCAAAAAAGTCGTCAACATCCTAAAAATAAGAATATAAATTATTGCGCTAACTATAACGCTGAATTCCGTTCAACAGGTCAAAACAAAAGTTGTACATTATACTGTTTCAAAAAATAACATCAACCTGTTACTACTTACCGCACATTACTGGAATAAATTGATTAAACTATGTGGAATTGAGCCAGCAATATGAGATAACTGGAGAAAAAATAATGCTGAAGTGAAAAGAACTTCTATAAAAAGACTCTACTCTACAAAGTCTTTACCTTTTGGCTGGAGAGTAGCACTTCATCGGCAGATTTGGTGAAGCTCTTAAAAAGACCGCTGAGCTTTTCCCTTTTATTTTTGCCACGCACCGAAAGCTTAAAATAAATTAATACACAAAAATCAGATATGACCGTGTAGTCGGTATTAGATTCTGTGGTTCAAAACATCATTTCAAAACCTAAGTCTAGCAAAATCTGATGACGCATTGCATAATTTATACGTTTATTATGATCGAAATTTAAGTTACATGAATTCGACTTATCAGAATTATTATCAGCTACCACTACAACGCAGCAAAGAATTATTATCGGCGACGCCAAAATCTATAAAACAATCTCAATGTTTATTTAAATAAATGCTACGAGAACTTTTATACGAAAAGCAAACTGTTTCAGTATCAACTAAATTTAAACTTAGTTTTCTCACATCATCTTCGTATTCGAGGAAAACCCTGAAATTGTGATCGTTCCTGAACATAGGATGGCTGGCCAGTCGACACAGGAATACTTCGTGCATGGCCACAGTTTTTTTGAACGTTGCCAAATATTCACTGAAATTAGCAAAAAGTTCCTCGACTCCCTTCATACAATCTATTACCCATGCATTCAAACTATTTTGTAAAAAAACCATTTTGCACTGCAATTAGTGCTTCATGGTAAAAAAACTTAGTGCTGCAAATGCCATAAAGTGTTTCATCTGCCTTTCCATAAAAAGGTACCAACTTTCGGGGAATAACACCATGTGGAAAGGCAGAAAGCCAGAAAGTTAGCTTTATTCAATACAGAAAACCTCTAACACCTCAAACAAAAAACGCGAACCAAACAATATTATATAATCAGATGCTACTATAATAATATGCAAATATATACAGATACAAACATATACTGCATGACACGCTACTCATTTCATATTGAAAAACTAGCGAGTTATATAGTCAGGGGGGGAGAAAAACACGCATAGGGAATTAAGCTCAAAACTTGAGCTACGTTTGATAGTTAGATATATCAGCATGTAGCTTGTGGTATCGATTGGTGTAGTAAAACCGAATATATATACCTCGTCCTCATACGCATATTGTGCCAAACCGGTTTCCCACCGTGTTTTTTACCCCGCATGTTGGCAAAAAGAACACGGCTGCGGGAAAAAAACACGGGTCATTTTTTGCGAGCACTTCGCTTTTCTAATGTTTTTCTAGTCTAAATGTTGTTGTTTATAACTTTCAAGCTTTTTAAACTGCTCTAAACTTTCAAAATTACAATGGGCATCAAGTTATATCCGACCTGATTCTACTGCACCTGCACGGTGTAACTGTGTATTTTAGCACTGCCAATGGGCCTGATAAAAAATATGTCGCAGAAAAATCATTCTACATCACTAAAAAACATTTCTGACACAAAATGAGTGTGATTTATGCGTCTTAAAAAATTGACCTAAAATACGTGTTAAGGTGGTAGTTGCGTTTTCGAGGTTTTTATGATTTCTATGTAAACTTTGCGCCACCAGTACTCAAGTTAGAAGCGACGCCTGAGCATAAATTTTTGGGACAGTATTGTAAAGGTCAAAATCCCCAGGCATGTCTCTCACTTTTTTGAAATTTCACCTGTGGACATTTTTAGAGGGTTTTAATTACAAGAAAATATCTTAAATTTTCGGTGCGTTTGGTTTTCAGCTATTTTCTCAGTAAATTGACTAGTTATTAAAAAAGTGGGGGACATGCCTGGGGATTTTAAACATGTTAAAAACCTTACCGACTTTCAGCCCCAACAGATGATCGTATGATTCAGAGCTGTGGCGCAAACTTTTTGTAAAAAATTTTAATATTTTGGAAAGGACCTTTCTTTAGTCGCTTATAATGGAAAGAAAATCACAGGTTAAATTTCAAGGCATGGCATACATTTAGGAAAGATATTGTTCTACCTAATGCAAAAGACCGCTTGTGATTTGAATTTGTAAACGCTGAGCTATGGCTTTTTAAAAAAACACCTAAAAACGCAATTACCCCCTTAAACATAGGGACCCGGCATCAGGGGCCATATCCACACAATACAACCAGTCCAAGGGCCAATTTTTTATGTGAAATTATGAGGTCACGGAAGTACTTCAACACTAAGTTTTGGCCCGCTACCCATCTTCTCACTGTCTCAGTTTAAATACCACCAATTTGAAGTGTTTTTTACCCGTTTTGGGTTGAAATTTTGGGGGTAAAAAAACACACCCAAAGGCCAAAATACATTACTATTAGAAAGGCTGCGGAAAGCGAGGTATGCCAAAAGAAAGACCACATAAAATAAAGCTACTATGCACAAAATGAAGCGTCGGTGTCAAAAGAGGTTCCTGCTACAACCATAGCAAATTATTAAAACACTTACGTTTTCGACCATTTTTTGTATCTCAACCTTGAGCTGGTATGTCTGCCATACATTCTAAACTTGAGCCATGACTAGTGGAATAGAATTACAGCATATGACGTACAATTTCCATTGCAGTATGTTACAGCTCTGTAACCCTTGTGTTCGCTGCGTAATGAGCCGTGGTTTTTACCCCTCTTTTACTCCGTGTTTTTACCCCCCCCCCCCCTGACTATATATTATGCTACAAATATATAAGAAACACCCACGCTTCCAGCTCATCCTTCATTTTCTGGAACTCGTCTCGGGGCATGGAATGTTCGGCATCACCCAAACGTTGCAGTTTCAGCTGGCTGGCTTCAAAATCAGGGCGTGGAGGCGGCGGGGGAATCTGAAATAATTAATAGGATATAAAACTATCCCAAGCAGAATAACAAAAATAATAATCCAATTTTAAATATACCAAGATTAGTTTTAAATCTACCAAACGAAAGCCTATGATACCCTTGTCATTTTTGTAATGTATGCATTTTCTGGAAAATCGTTTTTGGAACCAGTCCATGCGTCAAGTTGATACAGGCAAAATGCTTGAAGCCTAGTAAACTTACAATATCCGTAACCCCAGTGGTGCAGTGACAGAGGAATGGATTTTATCCATGGGTCGCTGGCATGAGTACAGGCAGTGGTGACTTTTTTAAAAATGCGGCAGCTAACTACATATTTTGTCCTAGTCCGCAATTAGGTAATTATATATATATATATATATATATATATATATATATATATATATATATATATATATATATATATATATATATATAATTCTGATGTTCATTTAGTTGTTTTATGCACACTATAAACTTTGACTTGTTGAATGCCATCTTTTTGACGTACTAGACGTATGAAGACGTACTAAAATATAGCAGGCGGGGAAAAAACCCACCCCATTTTTTGGGGGGAAAAACCCACCCCAGTTCCGGAACGTGGGTACGTGGTACAGGTCTAAAAATTTGCCAGCGTATAGTACAGTCCCTGTAGGCAAACGTATATAAGCGGTATCCAAAAGGGGTCTCGCTGGTATTTTTTATGAGTCAAAAATTGGACCCCCCCATTTTTGACCCGACATGGCTCCAAGGGAGGTGAATTTTGGAGTCTCATTTCTCAGCACTTAGAGATGCGAGCTCAAATGTAAAAACACTTTTACAAGAGGACTACCCTTCCTCTATTCATGACGGCAGTGGCAGGTCCCTCCTTCTTTCGTACGAGGGGGGGCATGACCGAAATTAGACGGGGTAAAAAAACCCATGTGGGGGAAAAACCCACTTTTTGAAAATGGTCTGGTTATGTCGAAAAACCTAGTAGCTACCCCAGAAGACTCATGGTAGTGCAAAAAGACGTTATTATTAACACAAATGCGCATACTGACATTTTCTTGATCGAATTCTGGAGTACGGGCCTAATGGACTTTGTCATTTTGAGGTCCTTTTGCAGCGAAAAGTAGTATTCTCTGCTACTATGCCAGTTTTTTGTATGTTTTTAATTATAACCTATTAATTTCTCTTGTTTAAACACCAAATAACCGAATAAAATTAAAATATGGCCGTCACGACCAGTCACACCTACTTACGGTACCCTCACTGAGGGTCGATGGCGTGAAAAGTAGCCATAAAGTGCAAATTTTGCAGGCATTTGAAGCGTTATCGCAACTTTTTAATTGTTTTCAACGTTTTCAGGCGAAATTAAGGTGTTTTGTTTTCAAATCTGAAAATTCAAAATTTTATAATGGGCTGCGAAAGGCAGTTTTCAAACTTGTGTATCTGAGGCCCCATAGCAAATCTGCGTATAGTTTTGGCATCAATGGCCTCTACTACTCCGAAGTCCGAATACGTGCCATAGCGTTGAAAAACTACCGCTAACACACTTTTCGGGTGATCTATGGGGTGGGTTTTTACCCCACATGGGGTTTTTTCCCCCAAAAGGGTTTTTTTCCCCGGCAAGCTTTTGGCTTCCCGCCAAAAAACGGTAAGAGACAGCGAAATGAAACCGGTCCCAGCGTTTAGAGCAAGGTTAGGCCTACGACAGATTTTTTTGGTTTCCCGTGAAAACGTATAGTATATATATGAGCTACATGACGAAATATGAAAATGCGGCGTTTTTTTCCCCGCCTGCTATAATATTACGGAGCAGCAGCAAATAGCGAACTCACAATATATCCGGCGTAATTTTCATTATCTCGAAAGCAGTCGTGCAACCAAATGAATTCATCGTGTTCACGAACTACAGACATTTCTGGTTTGGCAAATTCCTTCAGCTGTGTCTGAACAAAATTGTGTACATATAATAATTGTGTGTACATGTGTACACATAATTGAAAAAAACGACAACAATATATAACTACATATATATACGTATATAATATGTACTTAAAAATCGAAACCTACCCATTATTCAAGGTCCAATTTGTCCATCAACTTGGAATTCAATATTAATAAACACTGACAAATCTATGAAAAGTATCTTATTTTAACTACCTTTGTGTGCACTGTGAATTTGACCTTGTCTCGTTCCGATAGGGCATCCGAAATATCAACTTGAAGGGCATTATCCGTGCTCAAATCAATGGTATCTGAGCGATCCTGCGAACAAAATAGAGCGGTGTACTGGTGTAGCATTAAAGCCACACATGCATGATCTGGCATATTCTTAGTGGCGGGACTGGGGGGATGGCGCCCCCCCATTTCAGATGGGTGCCCCCCTATAGCCCAAAAATTGTTCGGAAGGACGTTTCAGCGAAATTTTAGCGGCAGCGATGTCGTGCTCGTCGGGTTTTTGGGTCCTTTTTTGTTAATTTTAGTATTAGCATAGCTAAAATAATGTATGAAAACGTAACATTCAACGAATAACCCTTTTTTCGTTTGAAAATAGTGTATATATCGTGAAATTGGTGCCCCCCCATTTTGGTCGACGCCCCCCCCCCCATCCATGACATGTGCAAAATTTGTGGCTAAAATCTCTTTGGTAAGTGTATCCCCGATTTCTGAAAGCTATATATATGGTTCCAAGGCTCCAGTGTCCAGTGTAAATATTTCACCGAAGACTGAAGAGTACCCAAATCCTTATTCCTTACTCTTAACAAAAAATCTTGTTATACATACTCTTCCTCCCCCAGGTCACGTACGTTCATCTATAATATATACATAGTATATATACGTAGCTACAACTGCATATATATTCACCAATTATACTGCATTTAAATCATGATGCTTTAAGTTCATTCAGCACCATCACCATCCCATTCCCAAGATCTTCACAATCACCCCCAACAAATTTCAGTAATAATGATCATTGTTCATAATAGTTTCCTTCCTAACAAAAATATACATAAATACAGGATAAGTGCTTGCAGTTATTATATATATATATATATATATATATATATATATATATATATATATATATATATATATATATATATATATTACTTTTTCCTGTTCAATAACATCAGTGTGGCTATCGTCTGAAACGCCGTTTTCCATTATAGCAAAATTCGCCGGATGAAACAGCTGCAACATAAAAAACATTTTGTCTGTTTGACTCAGGGTTTTTTGTGTAAAATAGGGTGTATTTACACATCGGCCGCCTAATTTACACAGCAAAAAATAAAAATACACACTGATTTACACAGCCCCATTTTCCCCAAAAAAGCTGATGAAACGGCCTATTTTGGTTGTAAAAATTACAAAAATTCGCGAAGTGGCGATTGCTGCCTGTGACCTCTTTGTCCTAACAAAATTAAGTCTAATTTTGGATTAAGTGCAGTAGGGGGGAAAAATAGTGGACCTATTTTTTGAAGTAGAGCACCTTGAGGGAAGCATTTTTTGTAATAGAACCCCTATCCACAAATTTGGATTTTCTGAGCTATGATCCCTTAAAAATTGCATTTTAAGTGTTTTTGGAAGTGAACGTAGGCCGAAGTTCGAAGCCAAAAATGGCTATGATCTTTGTTTTTGGATAGTTTTGAGTCCGTTATGATGTTTTAAGGCATCGTCTAGGCTTAGTTGGCAGGATTCTCTAGGCTAAGCTGGCAGGATTTTTTCTGAAAATTTCGAATTTTTATTGCCTAAGCTTGAGCCTAAGCCTGAACCTAAGCCTAAGCCTAAATACAGGCCAAGTTTGAATTTGGTCAAAAATTGGACGTTTCTGGCGAATTTGGCCAATTTTTCGGCAGGAAAGGAACCCAGTCATAGAGCCTTTGTTTTGATTCTAAAAAATTGTAACCAATAATCTGACACCATTTATACACGATTAGAACGGAAAAAACAAGAGCTTGCGAACAAAATTGCGAAAACGTCCCTCACTGAGGCTTCAGATTTCGGGGGGTCGTATCTCAGAAAATCCAAAAAATGAAATAGGGGTTTTTGAAGCAAAAATGCTTCCCCCAAGGTGCTCTACTCAAAAATAGGTCCACTATTCCACTTCAAACTACTGTGAAACTTTTACAGCCGGATTTGAAAAATGAGTAGGATCTGGCTGATAGAACAATTCTCTATCTGTGTATGTATACCATGCATGTACACGAGGTCACGGCCTGGGGGTTAGGGCTTGTTTCAGATTTTCCGAAATTTTAGGGGGGGCGGCTTGCCCTATCGTGTGGGTTACTTGAACTGACAAAAACGCAAAAATTTTAATTATTTCATATTTTTTATTTTCGTATGTAGTTCTAGTCTCAAAGTCGAAATATTACTTTTAACGTGAAAAAAACAATCAATTTTTACCTAAAAAATGCTAAAATACACACTTTTAAAAGTTTACACAACATACCCTTAATTTACACAGCAAATTTTTAATTTACACAACATTTACACAGTGCCGATTTTGAAAAAAAACCCTGGTTTGTCTCATTTTTTCGTTTCTTTTCCTAATGAAATTCAGGCGTCAGCTGCTTTGAGGTTAATTATAAATGTAATGTTTCCACATTTTTGATGGTTTTTGAACGGAAAAAATGTGTTGACATTTCTTCGAGCTTTAGTTTGGGCTTAGGCTTTACCTTTCGTTTATAATTTTGGAATATAGAACTGTTATGTCTGAGTCTGAAAAGTGCCGCCCGAAATCTGAACGCTCAGTGAGGGACGTTTTCTCACTATTTTCTCAAAACCGTATTTTTGCCGTTCTAAATGTGTCTAAATGGAATCAGAATAATATTTTTTTAGAATCAAAAATTCAGGGATCGGATCAAAAAAAAGTTTCACCTAATACCAAATATTCGATTTTCGCTTTCCGCCAAAACCGAATACCGAATAGTTGTCTAGCACAATTTAGCGATGTTTTTTCAGGATTAAAAATATGCGATATTAAAATAGCATACATAAATAAATATATGCTATATATATACATCTTGCTTAATTAATTTTTTTTCAGTGCAAAATGTATCGAAGAATAAGTTTACTATCGAAACATGCATATAAGGCCGTGTTTACATTGAGCTTCTTTCAGCTGCTCAGCAGCTGTTTTTTAGCTGCTGAGCAGCTGGCAAAAAAGCGGGAGCAGCTGGAAAAAAGCTGGAGCAGCTGAAAAAATGCGGAGAATGTATGGCCGTCTCCATAGATGCAGCTGCTCCGTTGTCGTGACAACGCTGCACTGCAGTTCCAGCTCCTTTTCAGCTGCTCCAGCTTTTTTTCGCCGTTTCCGGCTTTTTTGCAGCTGCTCGAGCAGCTGAAAAAAAGTCGGAAATGGCGAAAAAAATCTGCAGCTTTTTTTCAGCTGCTCGAGCAGCTGAAAAAAAACTGCAGTTCCAGCTCTTTTTCAGCTGCTCCAGCTTTTTTTCGCCGTTTCCGGCTTTTTTCAGCTGCTCGAGCAGCTAAGAAAAACTCGGAAATGGCGAAAAAGAAGTCTGCAGCTTTTTTCAGCTGCTCGGGCAGCTGAAAAAAAGCTCAATGTAAACACGGCCTAATAAGCACCGGCAAAAAACAGCAGAACTTTCAGCGACCTCTGACGTACAGATGTACGTGAGGGGTCTATGCCCCCCCTCCAGATTTGAGATTCCACCCTCAGATTCGTCCGATTGGGACAAGACCCTTCTTTTTTGTGCTGAAAAGAGGTGCCTAAAACCGTAAAATTTGCCTCAGATTGCCGTAAGATGCTTTGAAAAGCTTGCGAAAAATATCCAAACTATAAGAAAATTCCCCATTTTTAGGCCAAAATTTAAATTCTAAACGTGTTTAAGAACCTGGGTTTTTTTAGGCCATAGCTAAGGCCATGGCCTAAATTTTTTCGGATTGGCCTAAATGTTTTCAACGATTGAGGCCAGCTGGCCCAGACTTTTTCAGCTGCGGACAGACAAAAAATTTACAATATCTTCTAATTGAGCAAATTTGGCCTAAAAATCAAAGATTTTCACACAAGTATATTATGCATTTACATATGTAAGAGACTCGTACGATGTAACGTTGCATTTTTTCTTTCACTTTTGCCAAAAATTTCTAATACGCCTCCAGTTGACCAAATTTGGGCTAGAAATTGGAAAAGTCGCCAATTTTCTTTGAGGCCTGCGTTCCCAGAAACCTGCAGCTCTGCGTTTTGTAGCCTTACGTTTGTAAGGTTTATTAAAATACCTAAAAGAGCGGCTCTACCACTTATTTTGCCAATTGGTGGCTTCACAGATTAGGCTGTAAATTCGAATTAAATGCAGTTTAGGGAACAGTGCACTTCCTTTCAAAGCAGGTTAAGTAGTTAGGTCCTATAAAAATTTGCTCACCGGGGTTCTTCTGCAAAAACACCACCAGTAACAGCTATTTCATTGAAATTTTTAATACATACATGTACTTCTTCCCACCCGATCTCTTAATAAACATGGATTAACCCGAACCCCCACCGTCAGCCAAGCACCCAACCCGATCTCTAGTATATAAATCCAGAGTACACCTCATTCCAACATAAATAAGGGGTAAATGCACTTGGGGAATAGTGGAAATATTTTTTTTAGTAGACCAACTTGGGGGAAGCATCTTTGCTTCAAAATCCCTATTTGATTTCGGGTTAAATGCAGTTGGCGGAAATAGTGGACCTATTTTTTGAGTAGAGCACCTTGAGGGAAGCATTTTTGCTTAAAGAACCCCTGTTGATTTTTTTCCGGATTTTTTGAGATACGACCCACAAAATCTGAACCCTCAGTGAGGAGGTTTTCGCAATTTTTTTTTCCAAACTTGTTGTTTTTCCCGTTTTAATCGTGTCTAAATGGGGTCTCATGTTTGTTACGATTTTAAGAATCAGAACAAGGGTTCTTTTACTGTAATTCCTGCCAACTTAGCCATCACTAGAAAGGCTATCCAATTTTTGACCAAGTTCAATCTCTGCCTTAATTTATGCTTGGGCTTATGCTTATGCTTAGGGCTATGGCTTAGTATGGGGCTTAGTATCAGACTTAGGCTTAGGCTTAGGTTCAGGCTTAGGCTCAGGCTTATTTTAGATGATAGAAAAACGAACTTTTTCAGAAAAAATCCTGCCCAGCTTAGCCTATAACTTGCCCAACTAAGCCTACGTTCACTTCCACAAGCACTGAAAATGCAGTTTTCAAAGGGTCAGTAGCCCAGAAAATCCAAAATTCGGATAGGGTTTCTATTTCAAAAAATGCTTCCCTTGAGGTGCTCTACTCCAAAAATAGGTCCCACGATTCCTTCCACCTCCTACCGCACTTGATCCTAATAAAGTGCTTAACATTTGAGCAAAATGACATTGCCTGAAAACGTCCCTCACCAGGCCAACCAATCAATCAAAAACGGTTCATCAGGATCTGAAAGTCATAATCATAATTTCATTTTGGTATATGACAACTTCAAAAAGTGAAAAGGCTGGCAAACCAACTTCTAACAAACCACCTGCAAATTATGTGCATCGTGCAAAGTGAACAAAATACAGAGCAAACAAAGCAAAAAACCGGAAGTGCGGAAAAACAATTATTACGGCAATTAGAAAACAACAGTTATGAAATTACAAATTAAATTTCACTATTATGAATACAATGACAATTATATATTATAACAATTAGAAAATAAGTTTATGAAGTGAGATTGCAACTGCATTTAACCCAAAAATTGCACTCAATTTTTCAAAATTGCATTCATTGATTGCCTGTTAAAACCAATAAAAACAAAAAAGTATCAAAAATTGTAAAAATTATTACAAAAAACGAGGATATGTATGCATAAGCGATATTTTTTCCTGATAATTAAAGGATCATTGATTGAAATTTTGGTGAAGTTTTTACGAAAATTGTAAGAAAATTTGTTGAAAATTTGATGATAATTGGATGATATTTTATGTAAATTTGTGTGAAATTCGTGAGAAAATTGTAAGATAATTTGTCGAAAATTTGCTGATAATTGGATGATATTTTAAAGAAATTTGAGTGAAATTCGTGAGAAAACGATAAGATAATGCGTTGAAAATTTGCTGATACGTTGATGATCTTTGATCGAAATTTGAATGAAATTTGTGAGAAAATTGTCAGATAATTATTTGAAAAATTGTCAAAAACTGCGGGTTATTGGTCAAAATTGTGGGTGATCTTCGCATGAACGCTCCAAGTTGTCAGTTTTGAAAATAAGATATTATAATTTTCTTGCGATTATTGTGCTGTTTTCGGGGGGTTGGGCTTCCTGT
>JASANF010019822.1:0-27038 GCA_030248245.1 Trissonchulus sp. WLG1_4
CAGTAGGAATTTGAATAATTATTCTGTGTTTTAGTTTCTATTCAGTATCTATTTAGTTGTTATTTTGGTTATATTATTGATTATTTGATGGAGTCTTAGTATCACGTGCTAATACTAGTTTTAGTTACAGCTGTAGTATGCAGCTGTAACATTCTGCATGGTGTTTAGTGCATAACCCTTTCATGCCCAAAGGATCATGGGAGATAGGTATCACACGGCAAACTACGGCGTTACGCAACTTGACTAGTCTATTCTAGTGACAGAATTTTTGAACTGTTTTTATGGAGAATTGTAGGTCTTTGCACATGGTCGGCAATTTTAGTCCTACTGCCACACAGCGAAGCCTATGCTTAATTAAACATTGTGCAAATTTGACTTTTTTTCATCGCAAAAGTAGTATTTTCTGTAGGGCCACATTACGAAATTCAAATGCAACTCCGGCAGCCTGCTTTTGTGCATCAAATTCAGCGGATAATGTACGTAGTTTATTTCTAGCATTCAACTACGGCAAGCGCATAATTGCTGTGTTCATACTCTAGGATGAGGTACATACCTATTATGCCTGAGCGATGGCGCAAATTTTTACAAATTCTCAACTTTGTGCGCTTTTGACTCAAAAACGGTGCGTTCTATACCCTTAATCCAATTCATTATGTTTTGTTCACCATTTATTTTTCGAATGGTGGTTTCGCGATCTTTATACGACGCACATAGCTCAAGCAATGTCCAAAAGACTAGAAGGTGTCAGAATTAGGCTGTCTTGCCAGTGATACTCTGGTCATTAAAGGGTTAAACAATCACAATAACAGACGACACCCCATTGAAGAAACTTTTTTAGTGGGATGGGAGCAGTACAATTGTTCAGTTACTAGTCAGTACAAAAGTGAGCAGAAGATTTCTGCGTGAAGAAAATCAACGCTGAAATCAGTTTTTTTGGCTCAAAAACTTTACAAAATAACGTTTCATCAATTCGTTGGCGACTAGAAACTAGTTATGACTAAAAGTTCCTGTTATTGAAGAAAATTCCTGTTATTTGTTGTTTTTGAAGAAAATAATTTAATATTTTTGACGATAAAAACTATGAGGACTGTTTATAGTCGTATAATTTAATCGAGTTGTTGTCAAAATGAAATAACACGACAGAAAAAATTGTCGTTTTGCTTGGCTAAAACAGGTGTAAACAAGAAACTTATTTTGAAAAATTTACCGCTTCAAATATTTTAAGAAAATTTCACAAATAAACCCACATGCGGACTGTTAATACTGGGTTTTTATATTCAGAAGCAAAAAGAAAATGAAGTAAACAACGTGACAAAAACAACTTTTTAATTCCTTAATTTTAAAGTTTTTAACTGTAAAAACATTGAGTGGGCTAAATACTCCTAGAACGAAAACAATAACAACCCTACTATATAAAGCTTTGAATTCAATCTCGATTCAGATTTTGTCTCACTTCTCAGTCCTTCTGCTTTACTCTTGCTATCTTCAACATGCATTCCTTTGCTCTTGTCGTCGTTGCTTGCTCCTTCCTGTCTATTGCTCTTGGTCAAGAAGCCGGAGCAGAAGTCGGAGCTAAGGTCAAAGTGGACGCCGGAAATGTTCTGTATTCTGGCGAAATTAGTAAGTCGATGTATAAGGTCATGAATTCATGAACAACTTTAATAGTCACTCAGATAAAAATGTACTGAAATTTGTGAAAGCAGTCCCTAGGTTTTTATTGGTATCAGCTTTTTAAACTTGTCAATTTTCTTTACTAAAAAAACTTACGCAAACTCTTTTCGACAAACAGCGCGGCAACGATTCCACTAATGTCACCTAATTTATTCAAATTTTTAGTCTTTTTTACAAATTTCTTAGGGGCTATTGACAAATTCAGATCAACTAGATTGGATTAACTAAATTAACTAGAATAACTCGACGTAGAATTTTAGTGACTTTCCAAGAATTTGCACGTTTATGCACTTGACACTGCTGTGCAACGAGTCCAAGCTGTGAGCAACTGTGTCTAACTTGAAAAAGGTTTCATGCTTCAGTGTTGAGTTATTCCGGTTAATTTAGTTGATCAAATCCAGTTAATCTGAATTTGTGAGCAGCCCTTAGAAATAAATGTTAAAATCAATTTATAAATTTCTGGTATACTTCATGCTTTAGATAGCATTTGTCTCCGCACCAAGTGAATATACAAGCTAGGGGTAGTATTTTTTGACTACTCAAATTAATACATAATCTTAAATTACATTTTTATATCTACTTTTTCTACCTACTATACTATTCTGTACTATACTTGTTTTACAACTGTTGTTGCGCGGGGTACTCACGACTGTATCTTTCGGGACCGGAAGTGAGGCCCCAACCTTTGCCCTAAATTTAATTTAAAAGCATATACTACACTCACACACTGTATGTAGTTAGTATACCCTTGTTTTGGAGCTATACTCGTAGCCTGGTATAGTTTCAAAACAAGGAAGAGGTGAATCTGTGCACCACCTTGTGCTCGACCACCTTATGGGCAGATATAAAAAAAAACAACTGTTGTTATACTACTAGTTTGTTATACTATTTCTGTTATTTTATTAATATTCCCACTTTCATTACTGCTAGTTATTATTATTATTATTACAGACTATTCTTAATAGCGCACAGCGAAAACTATTATTAATTCAATTTCGTTGTTTCAGAGTGTTTGGAAGGAGTTCCCACCCCGATTCTCAGGTCGGACGCTCTGCATGACGTCGTGGTTGCCATCGAAGAACGATTCCGATCTTGTGCCCAGATTAGGTTGCCCGCTGTGGGGGAGCCCAGTTGTCAGTTGCGCGCCCAGGTTGCCATTTGCGACCAGATTCGAGTGCAGGCCAACAAGCAAGGCTGCGATCTCTGCTATTTGGCCTCAGCTGCCGTCCATTTTGACGCTCACGTGGGTTGCGTCTGCGAGAATGTCGACTTCAACGCGTCAACGTCAATGACGCAAGCTGAAGTTGAAGCCAGAGCCAAAGTCTGCATCCGACGACTGGCAAACTACAAGGACTTGCCGGCTGTTAGTGTCCTGAACTGCAAGACTGTTTTGTAAATTTTAATTACGGACTTTGATTTTTTACATCATTCCTATCCTTAGCAGTGTGAATTAGTTTTAATTTTGTCGGTGACAGTGCTAAAATGCTTCAAAATCTAGTATTACCAAAAATTGGCACTTAAAACTTTCAAACTGAAAAATTGATAATTTGAATTGCAAACTCATTTAAATATTGAAATTAAAATAAGTTTAGACTTACTGCTATAAATCACTACTTTTTTGACAAATTGGTTATTTCTAATAGGCTGTTAAACGTTTTGTACTTAAGTCAGTGCTTAATAATTTTTTACTTATGTTGTAATTGTGACTTATGTTGTAAAATAAAGATATGGTTTACAGAGTTTTGCAGTCAAGTCTTGAGTCATATCTGCCTTACTCCTTAAGATTTACATGAAACGTAATATCCACTAACGAAAAATTGAAAATGTTATAAAATAGCTTGTAGAAGTATTTTCGACCCAACCTTGTTTATTGGGTTTAGGCACCTTAGAAAGTGATCCTACCGATTTTCGTTTATTCCTTTTTGGTCTCAATTCCCAAAGTGCCCATGAATGAAAAGTGTGGAGTATTCCGTTTAGTTGTCGGACTAAACACGCACAGGAACACTTCAAGATTCATGAGAGAATAATGGCTGACTAGTTAACGTATATTAACTAAGTTATTTTAGTTAGCATAAGCTCTCATATAAATCTTGTTGATTGAACGATTTGCATCAAAATACCTACCGTTTATTTTTGTTCCTTCTAGAGAAGGAACTATTGTTTTGAAATTAACTGCACATAGCGTTTAACGCTACTGAGCAGGCTGCATAGCCAGTATGTTTTACGTGTATTTTCAGCTTGGGAGCTGGCTGCTGATTTTTGTCTGCGTATATGCAGAAAAATCAATAATCGACGTACACTGCTGTAACAATGTACTTTTTCAAACTCGGCACCGGGATGTTTCACCAGCAGTATATAAGAGCCATTAGAAACCACTGCTTATCGCTTCTTGTTCTTAGAGCTGATTTGCTCAGCTCAGATCAAAGTGTCACTTTTGAGCTAAATAGCTCGTGCAGCGAGATGCTTAACATCCTGCAGCACTTTTTTGTACGTACTACGTATTTAGATTAAGTAAGAATAGGAGCTAGTTATAAAGTAGAGTAAGATATATACGAAGTATAGCTTACGGTATGTATGGAATAGAGAACCAATTCATTTAAACCTGAAAGGTAGACACCGGGGAAGGAACCTTGCCCCTTTTGGGGCCTACTTGTTTAAATAAACACAGTAGTTTCAAAATATGTTAGTTGTGTGATAAGCAAGAGCCAAAACAAGGAGTATGTAGTAGCACGTAGGCTTCTGAACACCTCTACACTGCGTATCTTACTCTGCTATCTGCTTACCTACTCTGCTTACCTAGCCTATTTTTATCTTATCTAACTACATAGTAGCAAGAGTAATAGTAGCCTGCGTACATAAAACAGTATATACTGCAGGATGCTGATGTTGCATCAAATCAAGCCACTCGGCTCAAAAGCTACGCTTTTATCTGAGCTGAGCAACTCAGCACTAGAAAGCGATAAACACTTTTCAATGGTCCTTATATAAAGTAGAGAAGCCATATGTGAACCGGCCCAATAGTGGATCAATAGCTTCTTTAAACCGGAATAACTGAGCCGCGGCTAACTAACTGACAATATTTTTTACATTATCTGATAGAGGAAAGTTAAATGGCCAAACGGGTTTTCATTTTTTAAATATCACCCATTTGGCTTTGAGAAATAGTTTATTGAAAGTACAAACCCAAAAAAATCAGTTTTGTCCAGCCCAAAATGCTACGTGTCCAAATGTGGAAAATGGTCATTTTCAAAACAATTTCAGCTATAACCTATAATAAATTTAAGTACATATGGGTAAAAAAAGTAGCTGAGTTTACTGGTACTATTTATTTTGCTTAAAAGTTATCATAATATCAGATATACTCAATTGATTGATTTTTTAAAATGGGCCCAAAAGTGAACCATTTTGAGTTTTTTGACCAAAATTGAGAAATAACGTTGAAATTTGACCAAGCTGAAAATACACACAAAACATGTACTGGCTATGCAGCCTGCTCAGCAGCGTTAAACGCTGTGAGCAAATGATTTCAAAACAATAATAGTTCCTCATCTAGAAGGAACAAAAAAAGCATCAAAACAAGCCGATGCCACACCCCATTTATCCTGCCAAATCTGCAACTCGTCTTCTTCATCGTAGTCCTTGTTCAGTAGATGAACCACAGTACCTTGCATCCCATTGATCTAGTAAAGTATAATTTATGTGAATGGCTTACCTCGCGGTTTGAGATTGCAGCTCCCAGTATATAGTCTTCAACAAGCTGACTCTGAAGTGCGATTGATTTAACAGTATTTTTGAAATAGGTTAAACAATCTCAAGTAAACAGAGTCGGTCTCATGGACGCAAAAAACACAGCTACCTAGGTATATTTGAGGACAACATTGTTTCTATCAAGGGAGTAGGGCCGTGAAAGCAGTCAACTTTGCTTGTCTGTAAACCTTGTTTGGTCAAATGCTAGAATTTGTTTTTTTATCAACCTATTTTTATAGCTCTTTATTTTGTTGCGTTTTATCTTGTGCCGATTACTCATTAAAAGGTTCTACAAGAAGGCAGAAGTCGCAGAAAAGCTTGGTAGTTGGTAGTCTGGGCTTAAAGGGGAGGCCAAGGTGTTTGGTCATGGTGTTCATACCAGTAAATTGGTTGGGGTTGGTGGCTGGCGATGCTTGGTGATTGGGAATGCACTCGGGAGTGCGGGCTTTCAGCCTAGGCAAAATGCTAGTTGTTGTAGTATAGCTCCATGAGTGAGCTATGGTTCTCAGTCTACCTTTCCGAAAATAGTATATTGATTTAGTGCATAGTCAGTGTTTCGGATTCTAGGTTCTATTTACAGTTCAAAATTAGGCAGAATACAAAACTTGTATTGAAAACACATGTTCACATTGTATGCTCTATCAAAAGTTATGTAAGGCTAACTAAACTTTGTAATATTGTTATTTCTTTATTCATAAATATAAACTTTTCTTCGCTTTTGCGACACTTCCAAGCAAGCAGAGAAAAAAGTTGGAAATCAAAAGGTGTCGTCGTCGTCGTCGTCATCAAACGAACGCTTGACTTTAGCCATACAGACAGCTGCAGCTTTGCGAATTGGAAGCTTGTCTTTACCGCTTTCTGGAATGAAATTACTCTGCGGACTTCCGTCGTTACGTCTCTGGGGTAGATGTCGCGTGTAAGCGTGCACGAGCACGAGATTTTACCCCACCCCCACCCCTAGGCGCTATTTGCGCTATTATAGTTCCCAGCTCAAAAACGCCACCCCCCCCCACCCCTAGGCGCTATTTGCGCTATATGCGCTACTATAGTTTCCAGCTCAAAAACGCCCCCCCCACCCCCCCCCGCTATTTGCGCATACACGCTACGACAGGTACCCCCCTCCCCCCCTCTCCCGCCCCCTCAAAATGCATGGCAAAAACTGATCCGACGTCATGTTAGATACTACCTCTAGGTGTTCAGCGCGAACAGAAAGACAAGTAAAAAGACAAATCCATGCCTTTTTCATGTCTGTTTCTTCTTCTGCTTTGATGTACAATGGTCCAAAATAGTCTACACCAGTGTACGTAAATGGTGGAGACTCAGTCACTCTTGTTTGGGGCCACGGAGCCATTGGCGGCATTGCATATGGCCCACCTTCATGTCGGCGACAAACGTTACACTTTCGGAGGAGGTTGTAAACAGCAGCGCGCCCTTTTGGAACCCAATACTCCTGACGAAGTCGGGCTAGTGTATGGCTAGTTCCTGCATGGAATAGTTTGTGGTGGATATTAGTAATTACCAACTCCGTAAATTTCTCTTTAGTGGCAAGCAGCTTTAGACAGGAAGCGTGACTCGATAGTGACGAGTTGACTAGCCTTCCGTGACAGCGTACAATCCCGTTTTGGTCCAAGCGTAGACCGAGCTGACGTATGAGGCTATTGCCTCTGGTTTTTGCAATCTCTTTCATAACGCTAGGGAAACTTTTGCTTTGTGAATAGCTTTCCCAACGACGTTTTGCGGCTTGAATTTCAATGGCAGTGATGGCTCCTTGTGGTTTTTTCTCATGTTTTAAAGCTTTCACAAACCTTGTGGCGTAGGCGGTTATTTTCAGTAATTTTTGAAGGGATGAAAACTTCGCAATTTGCAGCTCAAATGGTGCTACGCACGTGCCAGCGTTGGTCATTTGTTTTGCTACAGGCAAGCTACAATCATAAAAAGGACTGCATCCTTCACCGCTTTCAGTCTCAGCCGTAACTGGAAAAGTTTCGTGTGGCCACATTTCAAATTCTTTGGTTAACCAGGCTGGACCATGCCACCAAAGAACACTCTCCTTCAAGTCCTTTGTTGACTTGCCTCTAGTAGCTAAATCGGCGGGATTCTCCAAAGTTGATAATAACGCAACTTGATATTAGTCTACTTAATTTCGTTAATTCGATTCTGGACAATTACTGGCTGGAGTTTCCTGGAGTTCAACCAGTATAGAACACACTTAGAATTTGTGCACAGTACCTTGTCGGCAATCGGAAGACGGATCTGCTTCTCAAGAAATTGTAAGCAACGGGTACCAATGACCGCACCAAGTAGTTCTAAACGAGGTACTGTTATAGCCTTCGTTGGCCCTGTGTCTTGGCGCGTTTCTGTTGGTGCAACTCGGGCTTTCGCAAAAACTAAGTTTACAGTAGATTCAGCAGGGGTCGTAACCTTCAAATACACGGCTGCTGCATAAGCGGATGTTGAGGCATCACAAAAATCAACTAGATGGTAAATAACTGAAGCTTCCGAGTTCAAACCAAGTCGTGGTATGCGTTGTTCCCAAATGGTTTGCATGTCAGCAACTAGCTGCTCCCACAATGCTTCTTTTTGCTTAGGAATTGGATCGTTCCATCCGAGTTTGTCTTTCCAGAGCTGCTGAATCATCACCCTTGCAGGAATAGTAACGGGACAAAAATAGCCAAGGGGGTCAAAAACAGCAAGGTTCAAACAACTGTTTTGAGAATTGTCCGCTTCGTAGCTGCTTTTTTTTCTGGTACACTAGAAGAAACAGAAACCGATAAAGTATCTGTTTTTCGGTTCCAAATGAGGCCCATTACTTTTATGGTTTCTCCACGGACACGATCCTTTTCGGGAATCAGTTGCATAAATTCTTCGGAAATAGAAGCCCATTCTCGCAGATTCATATTTGCTTGACAGAATATTTTTTTGCTTCCTGGTAAAACTTGAAGGCTTCGGATGCTGATTCTACGCTAGTCACCACATTATCGACGTAAATATTGTAGCGAATCTTCTCGGCTGTCTCCGATCCATATTTTTGCAAATGGTGAGCTACGGTTGCGCTTAGCAAAAACGGGCTGGAGATGACTCCAAAAGAAACCCTTGTAAATCGCATTACTACAGTATTATCATTTAGTGTTGGCTTGGTAGGGTCTTTCAGCCAAATGAATCTCGTAACATCCCGATCTTTACTCTGAAGCCCTATTTGTAGAAAGGCTTTTTCAATATCTGCGAGTAGTACCACTTGCTCTAGTCGAAATCTCAAAAGTAAACCGCATAAATCTTCTAGGATTATTGGTCCTCTGTAAAGGCATTCGTTTAGACTGCTGTTGGTCTTTCTTTCTTCGGCTGAGGCATCATACACTACTGTAAGCTTTGTAGTTTCTTTCTGTTGGGTAATAACGGCATGGTGCGGGATATAGTGTTTCAAATTATTAGTGGGACTTACTTCTACTTTCTCCACTATTCCCTGTCGTAGCTGGTCGTGAATGATATCGTTATACTTTTGAAGCAACTTCGGATTTTCTGCAAGACGTTTTACCGAGGATTCATCAAGCTATAAAGCTTCATCATCAACTGTTCTGTGGGGTGAATCTCGGATGCCAATCGTTTCTAATTTCCAAAATTTTTCTTCCATGGAATCTTTGAAGCATGGATCCGGTTTGACAATCATTGATGCTTCTGGGAGCTCCGGGAGGCTGCGCATGTTACCATTCATAATTAGCATTGCTATGTCGTTGCTACTTTCACCTTCCTTCTGGATTCTACCAGAAAGGATCCAACCCAGTTTGGACCCAAGGAGGTATAGTCCAGGTTTAACTCACATTCTTTCGGCGGTCACAATAATAATAATAACGGTAGTAATCTGAACCAAGCAGGAAATCAATTGCAGTTTGTTCTGGGGAACTCGAAATCATATCGGCTAACAAAAGCTTACTCCACAGAAAATCATTTTTCAGATCAACAGGTGCTCTCAGGATCTGTCCGGTAATTTTCTCTACAACATTGACAGAAATAAGTTTTCTTGATCCATCTTTGAGCTTTCGCAGCAAAACAGCAGACTTTGTTTCGATATGCTTCGGTTTTTGCGATGCAAACGTTACCACAGACTTGCTTTCTTTGTCAATCATTTTCAATCCAAGCTTTGTTGCCAACTGTGCCGTGATATAGCTACGCTGACTTCCACGGTCGAGAAAAATTCTCGTTTCTGCACGGTCCATTGTATCGGGGTTTTCAATTTCTGCAAGTGCTGTCTGCAAGAGTACACTTTCACCAGTTGCTAAAAGTACAGATCCGGAGCTTCTGTCTTCTTTCTGGTCGCTTTCTGAAACAACGGAGGCTAGTTTCACAAGCTCCCGGGGTACTAGTTCAAATTTTTTGGCAACATCATTTTGTGAATTGTCGGATGCTAGCTCTACAACCTCCTGCGAGTTTTCCACAGGAAATACCTTTATACAGAGACTGCGATGATGGTGTCTAATAGTACTGCAATACTTCTTGACTCGACAGTCTTTAAGGCGGTGATCGGATTTAAGACACACAAAGCAACAGCCTTTGATGCGAACCTTTCATTCTTGCACTGTGCGGTATCTGGGGCATTCGTCATTCCAGTGATCCGCTTGGCAGAAAATGCAACATCGTTTTGACTTGAATGCTTCCTTTTGCGGTCGTACATGCACACTTAAAGCTTCAGCACTTGATCGTGGAGTGTTTCTCCACGTTGGCTTCATTGATGTGCTGTATGCTTTTGAACTGGCACCGGTAAAATTTTCATATGAAGGAACAGTTTGACGGTCAGCAGTTTCACGTGCATTAATAAACTTGCGTACCTTTTCGCGTAACGTTGCAGCTGTCCACTCATGTCCGTCATTCTGCTCCTCAAGACGAGTGAGAACAGACTTGGGCAATTTGGCCTTCACCATGGATACAAAATGGCGGTGGTTTACGTCTTTGCCCAGCGCGGACAGCGATCGTAGGTGTTTGTCAATATTATCGTAGAGAGTACGCAACTGAAGTATTTGGTTGTCAGGAACTGCTAAGTTCATCAGCGCAGAATAGTGCGCATCTATGATAGCTTGCTTATCACCAAACCGTTCCTACAACCACTCTATAGCTACTGTATAATTGTCTCGGGTTTGCTGCAGCCCAGCAATAGCAGCTGCAGCTTCACCAGACAATTTGGACTTTAGGTAACCAAACTTTTGAATTTCACTGATTTGGGAATTTTTGTGCACAACTACTTCAAAACAATCCCAAAATTCTGTCCAGTTCATAACATTGCAATCAAATTGTGGGATGTCCAATTTTGGTAATCTAGCTGTACCCGCTGAACCCCCTGCATTGTTCACCCTCGGCACTTGCTCTTTGTTATCAGACTGATATTCTTTTCGAAATTTCAAACGTTCCTTTTCGAACTCTAATCGTTGCTTTTCTAACTCTAATACAGCTTTTGACTGGACTTCCAATAAGTCTCTTTGAAAATGTGAAATTTGCTCTAGCTGATTGTCAAAGCTTTTAGCTTCAACAGGTCTACTACTGAAATTGTTTGACATACCCAGTTTTTGCTCGATTTGACGCTAACGTGCAGTGAGCATTGAATGTCTTGCTTTGCATCTTCATCAGCGTCGGTAGTTTCGGCGGTTGCAGGCTCTTCGTTGTCGGAACTTTCTTGAAATCTTTCTAATTCTTCGGTCACCTTTTGGTAGTCAGCAGCGTCTTTTTCCAGGCGGATCAGGAGCCTTTCGGTCTTTTCCAACAGATTTTCTAAGCTGGAGTCATTGTCAAGGTCCTGAGATTCAATAAAATGTTCGGCGGATTGAACCTGACTTTGTAAGCTTTGTTTCACTTTGTACTTTAGACGTTGTTACGCCGCGGCGGCCATTTGGCAGTGTCAAATCGGAAAATAACAGTTAAAAGTTCTTTCTTGTAGTCCACGGTTAGGGTTTCACGGCTCTGCTACCATGTTTCGGATTCTAGGTTCTATTTACAGTTCAAAATTAGGCAGAATATAAAACATGTATTGAAAACACATGTTCACATCGTATGCTGTATCAAAAGTTATGTAAGGCTAACTAAACTTCGTAATATATTTTATTTGTTTATTCATAAATATAAACTTTTCTTCGCTTTTGCGACAGTCAGGAGCGGATAAATATTTATCTATATTAAGAAAAGAGTTTTGCAAGTCGAAAAAATGACGTTTTAAAAACCTATTCACATTCGATAAGTTCTATTCAAATAGCAATTTGTTTGGTTAGTTTAGACTACGTCTACAAGCGCATCTGTTGTAATTCATGCACGAAAAATTTAATGAATATTGCACAAGTAAGTAGCTGTTGAGTTATACTCGTTTGTACTTTAACCTTTGAAGTAATCTGTAGTCACTACTCAGTACTCAAATGGAAAAATCTAAGGTTAGTTAGATAAAGAAAGACGACCCAAGATTTTTTTATATTTCTATCTTTTATAGTCTTGAGTTAGGAAGGTCTGTTTTATTGGCACGATACAGAATAGCACGAGTTTCATCGCAACTGTGAAAATCGAGGCAAGAAGCTTTAACCTATAACCAAAACTGCTAAACAATACCACCTGAACCGACTGTTTCAAAGTTTCTGACAGTCTCTTTTGTTTTGCTTTATTCTTATTTTCATTTTTCTTTCTGTTTTCTTTTCAACTTTCATTTAACTTGTTTTTGTTCTTAAATTTTCCTGCCCTCATTTAGATTTTTTACGCCGCGTATATACTACAGTGCAAAGCTCTTCTATGCTTAGCACGCAAACTAAACTATTCCAGTGTAATCTGGCTGCTAGGTCAGCAGATTACACAGTTTTTGTGGGCGTGTGTGACACTGTGACAGTTTGTGTACGCCACGTATATACGCAGGTAGGCAGCGACTCCATTCGCATGCTGGAAAACTGTGGACATCACACCGTATTATGACGAAACCTATTGCATCAGCGTTTCGTAGGTTGTATATCAGTACACATCCGTAACGACATGTCACACTTGGAAGTGTGAACCATTTCGTGTGATGGGCAGAAGTATCCCTTCACCCCTGATTCTTTTGTTTTGGCTCCCCTCCTACAATTTTGAATGTATTTTTATCCTAAGTTTTGATTCCTAGTATCGTTTTAGAAAAAAAATAAATTTGTTTCTGAAATTGGCCTGAAAAAATCCTGAATATATACCTACGTGAGTACATAGTCATCACACTGCACGGGTTTTTTGACCAGGACTGTAGGTAGCAAGCTAAACTCACACTCACATACGGACGTACAATTTTCTGACGAAAAGGTTTTCAAAGAAATGCTGAGATTATTGACCAGAAACAGATATGATTATCAGTTAACTGGATCTAGAAGTCATGTTTAATGTAGACTTATACTTATTATGTTCAACTTTTGAAAATATTTGTGCCGCGTTTTATATTGTAAGAATATCCTCAGCACTATTAGCATGTCACAACGAAATCTATCGTTAACTAATTTGACTTTACTCGCAAAACGTGCTTGTTTGCATTTCTCTGGCAGTTTCTTTTTCTTATTTTTTTGTACGTTTGTCGCCTTTCGACGCACCGTAAAAATTACACCTGAAGCTTCTTGATATGTGCTCCATATCGCCGATTTCCAACAAACGAACAACTTTTATTTCACCAAATAATTCCTAAACCAAGGGTATATCTAACCAGACAATAAACGCGTGCTCTTTACTTTTGTAAAATAGCTGCACCAATGAATTCTGTTTTGCTAATCTAAAATATATATCTCCTAATTGCTTGGATTTCAAGTCTTTCTCGTTTCTTTCTTATAAGTAATTTATAAAACCTTCAGGGTAAAATAATGGTCGATTTTTTATCCAAAATTTTTGTAATAACATATATATACGCAACACAATCAACTCAATAAATGTTTTTATTTTACTAGTTTATTGATGAATTTGCATAATATTTAAGCAGCCTTGATATATTTACTCGATAAGTCTATTTCGTGTATTTTTGAAGTTCAAAGCTCAAATTGAATTCAAGTTCAGAAAATAGAGCCTAAGTGGTCCTTTAAAAGTCATTCTTGTGATGCATCGTGATATTCGTCAGCTACTATCGATGACCACGAATTTTGAAAACTATTCTCAGATTCCCAGAAAGAAAACTGGTAGATCTTTTTAGAATCATTTTCTTCGCATCCAATCGACTTCAGAGTTCCTTTTTCGTTGGGGTATAACATCGAAAGTGCCGTATAAGGAATGCCGAAATCTTCATACTCTTCTACGCAGGAGCGCAATCTCGAAAGAACATAGCTTTCACCGCTCGTATCTCTTAAAGGCAGGGATTGCGGAAGGCAAATGCAATCTAAATATTCTTTGAGATAAATCGATAGCGAAACTAATCGACATAGATTGCAATTTTCCGTCTTGGCGAGCTGCAGAATTTTTCGGCAGAGTTGACGACGACTTTGATTTCGACATTGTTGCCATTTTTCCTTGCTGAGCTGCCGACCTTCAAAATCGATGATTTCAGAACACCAGTTTAATCGATCACGAATTTTGCCCCGAATATTTTGCCACGTTGGATTTTGAAGTCGTGCGGGGCTTAGCTGCTGAAGGCAAGCTAAAATTTCAAAAAATGAAATTTAAGTAATAAAACTAAATCGATTAATTAGCTAATTCATCATCTTGAAAAACGAAGAAGTTTTATAAAAGAATGAACGCTTCAAAATACACTTAGAAACAATTCACACTAACAGCGGTATATATGCCCGTTCAGCCAGCATACCCAAGTATAGAAAAATTACACCATAGGCCGATCCTATACACTATTCGTGCCATGATTCGTATTTTGCCGACCGAAGGGACATACGGCTGTAAGTATGAATTCAACCTTTAGTTTAAACGTGATTTAGTTTACTCTAGGACGAGTCAAGTGTTGGTATGACTTGGTAGGCTGACTCACCGACTTCAGGCTTAACTTTAGCATCATAACTGGAGATTACATTAATTTCATCTGAAACAGAGGATTCGCTAAAATCCAAAATCGCCGGAATTTCGCGGCTAACTGAGCTTTCTTCGAATTCGATTGAATCATATTCGGGTTCTTCTTCGCTTCGTTCCGCTGAAGATAATCGCTGTCCCGTTTCGGAGATCGGTGGATCGAATCTCCGTGCAGAGTTAAGTTTTGTCACGACACAAAATAATACCACCACCAAAATCGCATGGTGCATTGCTCGTAACCTAAACAAAGTACAAGGTGCCAGGTGGTATTCACGAAAAAAGTCTTGCTTAGACTTGATCTAGGCCCGTATTCACATACTAAGTGTAACGCTTAAACTTAGTGTTTACACTAAGTGTTAGCGCTTATAAGCGCTAAGTGTTATTCACATACTTAGTGTTTATTTAAGCGCTTAGCAAACACTAACGCTTAACTTAGCGTTTCAATTTTGTATTCACATACTTAAAATTTAGTGTTTGGCTTAGAATTAAGCGCTTAAGTTTAGGGACCTCGGGAGCTCCCTAAGCGCTAAGCGCTTAGTTAGTGGATGGTGTGGGGTAGGAATGGGGAGAGTGGGGGAGGTTCTTGGCCGCCATGGGAAGGAAGGGCATGCAATTTAGGATATATTAGTAACATTTTCCGACCAATTCGATCCATTTTGCTCGTTTAATCGCCAAAAATAAAAAATGCACTTTGTTGTCCAAATTCGTTTTTTTACATTTTTGAGTAGAGCATCTTAATCGAAGTAATTTTTCTTCAAGAACTTCTATTTGAAAATTTATATTTTTCATGATATGCCCCCTGAAACATGCAGAGCTGATTTTGCATTTTTCAGGAATCCACCTGCTGAAAACATTTTTTACAAATGTATAGTTCGAGAAAAATATATATTATTAATAAGAAATAGTAATTTAAATAAATCTATAATCGGATTTATAAATACCAAATGGAAATGCGGATAAATAACGAATTCCGGATCCACATCTAGCAGGGAGCGCACTTCAAGCCAAAGCCAAAACTAAGCACAAAAGTTGCTAAACGCTAAGTTTAGTATAACACTAATTTTTAAGCGTTTATTTTGTGAATAACAGTTTAGTACAAATTAAGCGCTAACACTTAGCAAACGCTTAGCGTTAGTATGTGAATAACTCTTAGTATGTGAATACGGGCCCTAGACTTAGTCCTGCAAGACCTAGTCTTAGGCTAGTCTTAAACAAGCTAACTTTTCGGCAAAAGTATTCAGTAAGTACAAAGCATATATTTTTAAGTAACATTGGCCAGAGGCCATCGTAAACCTGTTGGGCCAGCGAAAGTTTTATTTCTTAATTTGCATATTGCCCATAAAAGCTTCTTCTTTTACAGCCACTGAAACTGCAAAATTTCAGCCCAACGCTGTCGGAACTGGGAAAGTAGGTATGTACTAGCAGGTAGGTAAAGACTATATTACTGAACTTCATGTTTGCTTGTGCATAACTGCAAACTCATCTTGCAAGTTCTATTGAAAATAAGTTGTGACAGTTTGCAATCACACAGTGGTATCGTCGATTTCTATTACATCATGATTATTAATTGCAGTGAAGTAGTGAACCATCACAATTGAGTGGTCGAGTGGTTAGTTTGCTGGGTTCGCAACCTTGAGACGATGTCGTCGATTCCTAGTTGATCACTTTTCTGTCAGATTTTTGCATTTTCCACCGCACATGAACACTTTAACGCTAACACTACGTTAAGATGCCAGAATCAAAATTAAAGACCTGTTGGGCTGTGGCAACAGGAAAAAACACTTAAGTAAGACTTTTTTCTGGAGCTGGACATAGTCTTGAGTCAGGCTTGCCACCTGTATTATAAAACTATCAACTTATATTTTCGTAAGAATGGTCGTTGCTCAGTCTGCACCTGAGACATTGCATCTGGTGATCGTACGTTTCGTTGACCTCCAGTTCATATATACTTTTTTACAACATATTGTCAAGTTAGAGATTGGGGATTCTTATATTGGGGATTTTAGACAGCATCAGCATCGAAATGGCCGAGGTAGGATTCGAACCAGGCTTATTTTATTTCACACTACTGCACACTGAGTAATGCATCGTTCATGAGAATCGGCGAAAAAAGCTCAAATCATTAAATAAAACAGAAATAAAAACATTTGTTTCTTTATTGGCTTAGCCAAACTGTTTTCTAATGTATTTAATATTCCTCTTAGGTAACCTTCTGAGACTTTTTGACAAGCAAATGACACGTTCTCGTTGCTAAATCTATTAAAAGTACTTGACTTTCTGTAAATCGTTACGTAAATTTCAGCATTAAAATCAGATCAGGCTTGAGCTTGAGGGTATGTATGTATGAACGTTGGCACTGCGTATTGTTTAATGAGCTTGTTTCTGTCATTACTCCAGCCCAAATGGGAATTGGTAATTTACTGAGCAAACTTTAGTAATTTAGGTACTTAACAGTTGAATTTTCTAGCCTCGGGCTCCCTGGGATTTTTTTTAATTCCGATTTTGCTTCAAATGTTTCCAATTTATTGCTTTGCAAAAAGTTCGTTTCGAAAGCTCTACACTACTGCTGGTTTTTAAAAAACGCTTACATTCTTAAAAACTAGCTTTGATGCGAAATTTTTGTTCCTTACGAAAGAGTGTCCTCGTCAACTTTTCATCGGTTTACTAAAACTTGAGAAACAACTGAAATGTCGATTTTTAATTTTTTCTATTTGAAATATTTTAAAATGTGAATTCATAGCAAGTATTATACCTGCTATGGGATTATGGAATGAACCAATACGAGCAGAGATGAACTAAAAGAATCCGCGAGGTGGCGTGGTCCCAGGTTCTTTTCCGGCGGCAGCCAGAAATTTTTCACGGTTTTTCAATTTGCCATTCATTTTCGGGGCACTTTTTTGGCCGCAGCCGAAATTTTTTTGTAATTCAGTTTTTAACTAATTTTTGGAGCATTTTTTTGGCCATCAAAGGGGTAGGGGGTGGGAGGTTGAGGGGGGTGCACGCCGTCTCAGGGGGGGGGGTGCCTACCGAGTGGGGGGTGGACACCCCCCCAACCCCCCCTTGTGCATCTTGAAAGTTAGTTTAGTAAATTACAACTTCTGGCTAGGTTCACGAAAGCCGTTTAAAATTTACGGGTTCATCACACTACAAGAGCTTGTCAACTTAATGTTTAATAATTAATGAACCTTAAATTAATTCTTAAACCTTAACCATCCAGTATCACACCAACATAGTAGTTTCAGAGGATGTAATTTCGAGAGTATAAGACTGCAAGACATGTGCACTGAATTGTGAAACATTGCAGATAAAATAAGTTTTTGTCAATTCACAGTTTAGAATCCACTTTAAATCACTACTTTACAACAGAGTTACGTAGGTTAGATACGAAAACAGAAATTAAACTCTAGTTTGAACTCGATTTTACCAGCTTGAAAACTTGGAAAAACACTTTTGTAAACGCAATCAGGTTTTGAAAACCTACAACTTGCAAATTATACAAAAAAACGTCAGCGTATTTTTGATAGTTTTGAAGTTAAAATAGGTTATGCTTAGCAGATTTAAACAGCCAAAAATCAAACTGTGGGACTGAAATAAAACTATATTTTAACAAACTACACCCATTTAAAAAGCAAGTGTGAGCCTAAATAGAAATTAAGTTGCATTGAACGGATTAGCACGTAGCAGTTAATACCAATAGGTGGCGTGATTTTCGTGTCTTCTAGCTAATAATCTAAATAGCTGGAGTGTGTTCTTTTCGTAATGAAATCGCGTGTTTCTTTTTACGCGGCGGCCTCAGCCGCCGCGTATATACTATATTGCAAACGTGTGCATCAAGAGCACACAATTGCATCTATCCTAGTGTTAAATTGCTGGCAGGTCAGCAAATAACACTGTTTGTGTGAGCGTGTGTGTCTTTATCGTGTATGTATGTACGTACTTGGCGACGATTACCTGCCTGCTTCATTTGCGTATCTATGTATCCACTACTGGCAGTTTTTTGCATAAAGAACACAGTAATTGGACGAAACGTGTCACGACAATGTTTCGTGGAATATTCATTAGCGCGTCGGAAGCCAGGAATTTTGAACTTATGGCAGCCATGCCATCACACGGCTATGGAGTCCACAGTATGGGCGCCGTTGGCTACGACATGGTAGCTTAAGCGGCTGACCGTAGGTTAGCTGCTGTAAATTATTTTGCTGTATCTCGTTCGGCAACATGTAATCAATGTGTACAGTTTTGCAGTACAATGATCAATTTTGAACTCAAGTTGTTCACAGTGAGCACGTTTCAACTCTTAGGTAGGAAAATTTAAGCAAAATCGACGCACTGTTGGCTAAGCTCAGGACTAACATTTGACAAATGTATGTAATACGTTGGCTTCAAAAAATTTAAAAAAAGTGCCGCGTTTTATATTCCAAGAATATCCTCAGCACTGCAAGTACGTCACACCGCGATCTGTCTACAATAAGTTTAACCTTACTCGCAAAACGTGCTTGTTGTCTTAGTGTTCAGCAATTTTTGTTCCTTCTAGAGAAGGAACTATTGTTTTGAAATCGACTCTGCGCAGTGTTATTGCGGCAGCTGCATGGTGATAGGCGCATATGATTAACACGTAAAGTCAGTATGGGAACTGACTGCTCTTTTTTTGAAGGCTTCGGTTTCTAATGACAAAATGCTCAATAACACTTTGCCTACGTATTGAGTTGTCATTTTGTAAAATTTTGTGATTTAAAACTCTATTTTTAATTTTTCAGACAAGATACCTACACATGCTAATCACGTGATTGTCTAGAAGATGTCTGCTCTCATACTTCTTTTCTACATAGTCATAACCAAACAACGATAGACATCGAAGTAGCGTAGTCGAGTGGTCAAAAGCGCTACTCCAAAAGTTTCTGTTATCCTACTTCGAGGGTTCGACCCCCATACGGTTTTTTGCAAAAAATTTAGCAGTTTTTGTCAGCATAAACTCTTTTGACAGGAGTTTTCTTTGTCAAGTATGCGACTGCGTGCTGTATTCACGAGCAGTTCCAGCAACTATGGCATGATTTCTCGAGAAAATTGTTGAATTTATAGTTTGATTTCAACACAAAAGCTCTGGATGTAAAAATCGAATGTACACAGGTATTAATGCATTCTATGCTTGGAAATACACACAAGTCTGTAAAACCGAAGCTGAAATCTTATGGGTAAATTACGCAGAATTTTCACTCCGCGAAGGAACCTTGCCCCCTTTTGGGGCCTGCTTGTTGGTCTGACTTTAGTTTTCATCATCGACGATTTTGACACTTATATATCTTAAATTTTGCAATAGGATTTATTCCAACCTCATCAGTGCTCATGGAAGAGAAATTAAAATATGATCTACTTTATAAATAAGCCCAAAAAAGTATGACAGGAAACTAAAAATATGAACAAAATGCAGTTTTTATTGAAAAGTACAGGATTAGCATACAACAAACAATAATAAATTTATAACATTATGCAAATTTTACACGGCAAAACGCAAACGCAAAAACCAAAAAATCAATAGCAAAAAAACATTTGAAATGCTTCTATCTTTAAAACCCACAAATATACGTTTTTCAAATTGAAGCAACTATAGCTAATTTGGTATATACAACATGTCAATAATCAACATTAGCTAGATAGCAAATAAAGGCAACAAATTTCCAAGCAAATTTTTAAAAATAAAAAATACAGTGTTGAAAAATTTAAGGTAGATTTCACAACGGTGGTTTCGCTAAAACATGGTCTTACGTGCGTTTTCGTATGCACGATATATGACTATTCTGTAACGGCCATATTTCATGATGAAATTATGCGTGAACCATACGAAAACGTATGTGAAACCATGCTTTTAGCAAAACCACCTTTGTAAAATCCACACGTATAGTTTCATTTCTAGATGGACATCTGGCAGTTTAAAACAAGACAGAATCGAACGCAACCTGTTGATAAAAACTACAATGAATTTAAACAAGTTGTCACTTTCGGAAGTTACATATTTTTACCGAAAGCATAGCTCAGAGGACACTAAAATAACAACAAGCAGACAAAAAATTGAAACCTCATTTATACTGTTCAGTAAGCAAGCATCAATGAATACAAAATGTATGTACCATATGGGCTCCGCTGAGAATTAAAATAGTTTGTTTACTGACAAGTATAAATAAGTTTACAAAAAATCACTATTTAAAGCCTGATTCACACGATGTAGAAAAACGTGGGGAATCGCGAGCAGGGGCGCCCCATGGGGTGTCACACGATGCTTTGGCATCATGTGGCACCATGTATCACTCCACGCTTTTACCCATCGTGTGAAACAAGCTTAATGAATGAATAATCGCACCAATGAACGACAACTCAAAATTATCATTTTCAGTCCACGGAATAAAATTACTCAACTAACATTATCAATAATACATCAGTCATAGTAATTAATCTCATTAAGTTATAATTGTCATAAAAAAACAGCTCAGGTGGATTTCACCAAAATGGGTCAAATCGAGATTCAAAACCGTTTAGCTTATCGAAACTCAAAATACAAGAACACAAATTAAGCATGGAGCTATTCGTCGTACTGCCCCCCCCCCCCTTGATTTGGGCTCAGACCCCCCTCCCCACAAAAAATTATCCTGCCGTCAGACTTTGCCGGATGGGTACAATCATGGTCGTCTACGTTATTCCCCTCACCAGGAATTTACAAAACCTATTTTTCAGAGTTTTAATACTAAGGGCTTCCTTTTCCTTCGGTATGTCAGAAATACACAATTTTTTATTTTCTTGCAAAAATTTAAATTTTTTATTCACTGATTTCATTCCTATTTATTTATTTCATTGTCTTTATTTCATTTCATTAATTTCATTATTACTTTTTTCAAAATAAGTACGCATTTGACAGATTATTTTTTCGAAAAAGTTTCTGTTTACAAAATCGGAAACATTGGGTTTAAAATCACTAAAATTTGAGAACTGTCACAGACAGCAAATTTTTTTTTAAATTAAAAGTAAAAAGTATGTTTTTACAATTGTAAGATGAAGCGGAGGGCAAATGGTACCAAAATAATAAAATTTTGTTAAAAAACATCTGGCTGGCGGAATAACGAAAAAGACCGCACTCCTAACATGATACCGAGAAACCAAGGTATGAAAATGATAAGAAAAACTAAGCAGCTAAACTCCAAGAAAATGTTCGTAACCTTCTGGAATTAAGAATCGAACAAACCTTACAGCTGTTTTTGAAAATTACAAAAAGCAAGACAGTAACTAAACTTTGACCTGTGGTTTAGCTTGTTTTTTTCAGAATTGTGCCGAACGAACGGCCATTATGCCAGAATAAATCGATGCAAAAAATATTCGTTGTAAAATTTGTACTTTTTAAAAGTCTTCTAGAAACTGTATGTATTTTTTAAAAGTCTTAACAAAACGAATGAGAACATTTTAACCGGGTATAGTTGTGATCCGAAACTTCTTCAACTTTCAACTGAATGATCTCAACTCGCCCTGAACTCAATAATTAAATAAATAAAGTAATTAAACTAATGATTTGAACCACCTTGGTGAAATCCACCCATTATGTTTCATAATCGTCAGTTTCCGGCTTAATCATGCCTAATTTTGTGGCGATTTTAGTCACTTTGTTCACCACCTCTTCTTGGGCTAAGTTGAAACACATGGCGATTAGAGCCATACCAAAAAGCAGATACAATGAGCAAATCACAAGTTTTTTCTGGGCGTCTCTATTGTCTTGTTTTATGGAGCTACCGGGTACAAGATCCCCAAAGCCGATGGTAGTTAGGGAGATATAGCAAAAATAAATCCCGTCCAAAAAGTCCCAGCCTTCCCAGACACAGAATAGAATTGATCCGGACATCAGATATATAGCCATGACAAGTAAAATGACGGAAATGGGAACAGAGGTTATGGTATAGCGGTCGCCCCCCTGTGTAGACTCGCGCATAGAGAGTTCTTCAAAAGTCTGTGTGGGGGGGAACCGGTTTCGAAAGTCGACAACGGCCCGAATATCGTCCATGGTATTTAGTTGGGGATCCCCAGGGGGGGCTTCAAGGGACTCGGCGCTATAGTCATGGGGCAGTTGGATATTTTCGGCTGAATGGGAAATGTGCAAGGGCTGACCGGTTCTGGAGACTTCGTTCTGAACCGGTGTCCGGTTTTGGTAAGACCGGTTAGAGGTTGCGGACTGAGACAGGTGCATAGGTCCAAGGGGGGGTCCTGGGGGTCCGGGCCCCCCCTTATTTGGGTGCTGATTTCGATTCCTCAAACTATTGGAGCTATTTTGCTTGCGTAAGGATTGTTGGTTTTGAGCAAGCTTACGGGCAAGAGCAAAACTGGCTTTCCATTTGACCAACCGACTGTACAGGTAGCGAAATATTTTGGCCAGAATGTCACCGACGTTAGTCAAAAACAGAAGCATCAGCGGAATACCGACGATGGCGTAAATTATGGTGACAGCTTTGCCAAAATAAGTTCGTGGAGCAATGTGCCCATAACCTGAAACATTAACAAATAGGTTTTGATCCAGTACGTCATCCCTTCATTTTAATTTCATGAAAATCTCCATCAAAAATGCTTTCGAATGATATATACATTATGAGGGTTATCTCAAACAACTAAGTTGCTATGAAGCCATGAAGTTCGATACATACATTTTTTGGTCAGACTATAGTATCCACCAGTATTTGATCCAGTACCTCACTCATCAATACTCTAAGTCCTCCTTCCTGGTGTTTTCTACGTGGGCAGCTGGCAAATTCTGGAGCTGGTGAACCCCCCCCCCCCCCCCAGCTGGTGGCCAATGGGGAGAGAGTCATACTCTTGCCATTATGTACTTTTCATGATAGGAAGATTATGACAGTCTTCCTATTGTGCCTTGGGGCCGCGTCCACTGTGGGGCGCAACAGGAGGTACACGTTCGTCAATTGAGCCAGGGCTACATAATAGGGACTCCCTATTATGTACTCTTGGTTGAGCGCATCAGTCATAGGTCTATATACATTCACTATACTTGTCTCGAAATGAGGGGGTGGGTACCCCCCTCAGTTTTATACATTAATGATCTGGATTTTCATTAATGAAAGGGGAACGTGGCGGAGACTAACCACCCTCCCTCCCGCCCTCAAAACCGCACATAAAGGGGCTATTTTACGCTCCGCATCGAACACAGCCCCGCAGAAAAGAGCGAGAGTGTCATACTCTTGGGGCCGATTCCTTTACCAGATTAAACGGACTGGACTTATTTGAGGTTTTGGAATGGCAAATCGGGTTGAACGGACAAAACGAGTTAAAATAAAGCAGCGGCTGAATTTTAGTCTGAACCATTCCAAAACTAGCACTGGACTAAAGGCCTATTCACACAGGGCTCATTTTGCTGCATGGCGTACGCCATGGCGTACGCCATGGCGCATGAGAGGGCGCACGAGCGGGCGCATGAGAGGGCGCACGAGCGGGCGCATGAGAGGGCGCACACGCACGCTTGCCTACTGCATTGTGTGCATTGTGTGCATTGTGCTTGTGTGCACTGTGTGAGCGGGTGCTTTCTGTTTTCACACAGCCTGCTGCATTATTTCACACAATGCAGTAGGCAAGTGTGCGTGTGCGCCCGCTCATGCGCCCTCTCATGCGCCCGCTCATGAGCCCTCTCGTGCGCCATGGCGTACGCCATGCAATGCGCCCGCTCATGCGCCCTCGTGTGAATAGGCCTTAAACGGATTTAACATGCACGCTCAACATTAGCGTGCATTGTTACATAGTCCGTTTAGTCCGATTAAAAAGCAGCGCGCTAAAAGTTAAGTCCGTAGTCCGTTTAATCCGGAGGTTTTGGAATGGCATTTTTCAGCATAATTTTTAAACTGTGTAGTCCGATTATAATTAACCCTTTAATCCGATAAAGGGATAGGCCCTTGGTCTTACCAATTGTAGTAATGACAGTGAGAGAATAAAGAAAGGCACCGGACATTGTCCACTGGGGGTGTTCGGGGGAGTCCTTCCCGTCATACCCCCTCCTTACGGCGTACATCAGGGCGTCTTTGAACTCGTATGCTTCATCCAAAACCAAATTTGTCCAATTATCCGGGTATAAAAGGTGGTGTTTGTAGGTTTCCAGCCAGACCCTTTCAATGGCACGCCGGCGGGCCTCCCGTACTTTTCGCTGGATGATAAGCTCCTGGGGTAATTCGATCGCCCGAAAAATAATCGATCCCAAAAGGGAATACCCAATCACTAACGCACACAGACCTACATGAGAAAACATAAACGCAATAAAATTACGAATAAAATTTATTATGCGACGAACTTTTGACCTTCTACGTCGACTCATGGTTGATTAATAGGGGATTAATGAGATTAAATAGATTAAATTTAGTCTGGACTGGATTAAGATGGGCGGATTAGCGGTCCCGATTCATAGATTTGGCCCTCATTGCGGTGAGCTTTAATAATCGATCACTGATCAGTATTTTGTAATCCAATAGTGCGTCAAGAAATAAGTGAATAAGTGGTTGATACTCCCTAAAAAACAGACAGCCAATAGAAAATCAATATTACAGAAGTTCTAAATTATATTTATATGATTTTTAGAGAAAGCCATCTATCAGAAATATATACATACATATATGTACACATCTCAATTTAAGCTGAGCAAACTATACGCCCGCCGTGTGACCACGAGGATTAGCAAAAAGTCCCGAGTGCCGTTTCATGAATTAAGATTAACTGAACTAGATTAACTCGATTAACTTCATAACTCAACATCAGACTAATTTAAATTAATAAAATTTTGCTAGTAAATGCAGATAATGCGGCTAAGTCGTTTTACAACATTTTATAAACTGTCGTCAATCTTGCGTTATTGAAATTAATCTAGTTAATCTAATCCAGTTAATCTAATTTATGAAAAGGCCCTTAAAAAGTATCAACTAAAAATTATATCTGACTAAACAGGGGCCGAACTGGCTTGGAAAACAAATAGCCAGCCTAAAATGTCACCAAGACTTCAATTTTAACTCAAAAAAATAAAAAAAGAGCAATTGTTTTTTCGAAAGCGGTGACAGTAACATTAACAGCCGCAACCCGGAAGTTACGCGTAAATAGCTGAGAAGCAAGCCACCACCACTTGAACAATTTTCCATTCGAGTCATCTTACCAACTTAACTGTTAAAAATCACCCCTAGAAACATCAAAATCTCAATTTCGATAATTTGACCCCTTTAGACCACCTGGCGGGGCGGCGTAGTCACGGAATTCCTCGACAAAAATAACACTTAAATCCGTTTCCAGGGGTTCCAATTACTGTTAGTAACAGCAAATCCTCAATTTCGACAAATTGGCCCCTTTTGACCTGTGCAATGCATTACCTATTTCAAACTTGCAAAGTGTGTTTTCGATGGATAAAAAAAACAAAAAAATTACTGCCTTTTAAAATCCATGTTGACTCAGAATGCAACCTATTAATTAAAGTCAGACGTGCGTGGGTTCGAATCCTACCGCTACCAATACTTTTTGTTTATCACCTGTGTTAAGGCCATTAGATAAGTCTGTTGCAGCATGGTATTAAAAATTGATCTAACTGATTAGTTAAACAAACCTGAGATTAAACGGTTTTGCAAATTTTGGCTCAACTACTTTTGACTCAAAAATGTTTTGATTTCAAGTGCACCTCAGCATTCAAATACAAAGACAGATTAAACCAGATCTGGACAAATCGCAGCGGGTGTAGAAATGCTCCCAAGCACAGATGTACACGGGGGGGTGGGGGGGGGGGCAAGCCCCCCCCCCAGATTTGAGATTACGGGACAAGCCCCCCCTCAGATTTGACCCACCGGGACAAGCCCCCCTCCAAGAAAGGTGGCCGAACACTCAAAAATTGCCCCATATTGCCGTAAAATGCTTCAAAAAAAAGAAAAAAGCGAAAAAATGTCCAAAAACGACCAAATTTTGCCGAAAATTTCCCTTTTTAGAGGTATATACAAATAGATTGAGCGTATTGCGCCTGGTGATTCAACTACAGTTTGTGCGTCGTCATACCTGACAGCATGATGGCCGGCCGGCCTGGCCCCAATTCAAACCTGTTGGCCTCAGGATTGTAAAACGACTAATCTCTACTAACAGCTAAATGTCCCTTCATACGGTAAAGTTACAAAAGCCACGCTCTAAAAAGTTTCTTTAGGAGTCATTTTTCGTGCTTTTGCCGGCTGAACTGACCATACTTCTGCAAGTATGAATTGACCCTTACACTTCTATCTGCTGCCCCACTTTTTCTAAAAATACCGGCCATCTTATTACGTAACTTGGAGGCATCAGTTAGACGTCATTGGGGCCAAAGTAGAAACCAGAGCCCAACAGAAACCTTAAAATGAGTTTGATATAAAAGCAGTAAGAATAAAGTTTTTCCCAAATCCCAGGAGCAAGGTCAAAAGCTGAACACGGATTCTGAAAGCACCAAAAATATTCAACCAGAACTCGTACGCACTTTTTGAAGTCCTAGGAAGGCCAAAAACAAAGAGCTCCGACTGAGCATCTTTCACGTTGACCCTGAGAGACAACCCTAGCACTAAACTTCCTCCAATAAACTGAAAAAATCAGATACACCACTTATAAATTTGGTGTATTTACGCGACTGCCAC
>JASANF010019825.1:0-15000 GCA_030248245.1 Trissonchulus sp. WLG1_4
AATGGGTTAAAAGGCCTCTCGCGTACGTGAGGAATGACGTGCAAACATGACACTAACATCATTCATCTAGACTTGAGAATGCCTTTCAAATAAAGGCGCACATGACCGTGTCACGTGAGCGTAACCTGCAATTATTTCGGGTTAATCTGAAGTGGCATGTAGTCATATGGCCCCTCTTTTGAAAGCCCTTCACGCCAGCATTTCAATGATGTTGTTGGTGTGTCTGTCTGGGTTTTCAAAGGCCAGCTATGGCGCCTTTAACAACATGAGGAAAAAGAACACATTTCGTAATTTAGTCATTACGATTTAATCATAATAAGGGCTTTATGGTCTGCGAACTTTAAAATTCCCATAAGTTTTGTTATGGGGTCGCGGCAATTTCGGGATTTCACAACTCGATTGGTGAGACAAAGCGGTTTACAAAGAGGGGTCAACGCTAGGCACGTTTACACAAATCAGTAAACGTTTAATCTCTCGCGTTTACAGATGAGAAAACGCGTTTAAACGTTTACACGCGTTTTGTTTTTTTTGACCGTTTGAACGTTTAAACGTAAAGGCGTTTAAACGTTTAAATGTTTAAACGCGTTTAAACGTTTAAATGTTTAAACACGTTTAAACGTTTAAATGTTTAAACGCGCTTGAACGTTTAAAAGTTTAACCGCGTTTGAATGTTTAAACGGTTAAACAAGTGAGCGTTTAAACGCGATTGAACGTTTATACTGTTAAACAAATGAGCGTTTAAACGCGTTTAAACGTTTAAACGGTTAAACGAGTGAGCGTTTAAATGCATATAAAACGTTTAAACGTTTGGTTTAAACGTTTAAACGTTTAAACAAACTTTTGTGGAAGGGTCCTCCCTTCAGTGCTTGTGCTCTCTACATTGGTGACTCCGTGATCCCACGGGGGTCCGAATCACGTTGAAAGGTTCGCCCCCCATACTTTTTCTGAAAAGACAAGTAGCCTGTTTCAATAAACTCACAGGCCCACAAATTTGTGGGCCTGTGAGCTTGTGCCTGTAAATTTTATTTCAATATCTCACAGGCACAGGTTACAGCTCACAGGCCACAGGCCACAGGCACAGCGAAATTCATATAACGCGCATATAACAGCAGACTGTTTTTCAGCAGCGTACCTATGTGCGTTTGCTGGCAAGCCGAACATGCAGTCACATTGTGTGCGTCACCTGTGGAATAGTGACCTGTGCCTGTGGCCTGTGACTGGCAGCATTTCATGCTTATTGAAACGGGATTCACAGGCACCTGTGGCCACAGTTCACAGGCCCACTGGGCCTGTGAGTTTACTGAATCGGGCTACATGACAGGAATCGAATCTGTGCCTTCTGCTGCAATCCGGAATATGGCAGACGTGCAGACCACTACACCATCCTGGCCAGCGACTAACTTTTCTAACAGCCTTTATAAACCGAAGTAGAAATTCCAATTACGGCTCCACTATCCAACGCGGCTGTCATTGCAAAGTGCAAGACCCGCCCACTGCACTCACCACTGCTACGTTACAACGCGACCCTCAAAAATGAGGGGATCGTTAGGGATCCAATTTTTCAAACTGAGATTTGATGTTTCTAGGGGTAATTTGACATCTTGAACACGAATAGAGGGTCCACTGTCTAGAATAAGGGGTCGTCTGCCTATGTAGGCAACCCGTTGTAGCCATTTGACTAGTTAATGTTACTTCGATTAAACTTAAATAATTTATTTTGCAAAAAGAATTACCCTATTTTGTAAAAACAAGTGTGTGATGTTATGACTGTGATTTTAGCTTTTGTCAATACACTAAAGTCTGACCAAAAAATGCTGAACCCTGAGATAAAACAGGTGGCGTGATTTCTGCGACTACTTACTGTACTCTTGATGGTTGCAATTAGTTCTTTTCGTACTGATATCGCGTGTTTCTTTTTGTCTCAGGCTGCAACATTTTTGGCCAGAGTTTAGTCAATGATAGTATACCTACTTGCCTGTTGCAGACGCTTAGTTGTTGTGAACAGGTACAGTAAGCTGCCTGACCATTAGTAATAATGCAAATTGCAGAAAAATAAACTTAAAAACTAAATTATGTCAATTTATAAAACTGTAATTTCACAGGTGTATGCTAAAAACTGAAAGCTAAACACAATAATTTTGTCATGTAGATTTCTTGCGTATTTAGTAACTGTTTTTTTTCTTGTAATGGTTTTTTACCAATCGTTTTTTATGTTTATTTTGATAAAAGCGTCTAAAAGTTTGATTTTTATCCGTAAGCGATAGGCTATGCTCATTTCTGCACTGATTTGCTCGTTGACCATAATACCTTATTTTTGACCAAAATAGCCGACATCAATGACCGCATTACCCTATATTTGCGAAATTTATGTCTGCAACTTCAAATGTAAGCTGTAAACTTTAATGTTAACCAATCCACTTGAAATTTCGTGTGGTATATCATGGGACATGGCTTTATAATCTGTGTTAAAAGCATATTTTACCCTTTGCACTGGCATGAGTTATAACATCAAGTAGGGTAATGCGGTCATAGTCAGCTAAAAACTATGCCCATATTACCCCGTTTTACCCTACAGTCAATTTGGGTCCTCCAAGACGACTTCCTGAAAACCGGTGACTGGAATCACGGCCACGAGGCCATGCTTACGGATCTGAGGACCTGATTTGTGCTGAACCCTGAGGAGCTAATGATTTGTTGTTTACAAAGCCACTTTTCGGTGACTTGGGGTTGGATAAAGCCGTGCGGGTATGCGCCGAAGCTACGTCTCAGAAATCATCGATCTGGTATCTGACGACGACGACCCAGCTTTGGTTTCCAGCAAGCCGCCGATCGCAACCGAATCGTGGAAATGGCAAAAATGCAACAGTTTTGGGGGTGAAAAGCCATCGGGACGGCTACAGCAAAAACAGCGAACTGACGGTTCTCACGCCAGATTTATGAAAGAACAGCTGAAGAAGCGAAAACAAGATTTTACACACTTTTTCTTCGTCCTGCCAACTCTTGGTTGGAATTCTATTCTTCAATTTATGCTTACTTTTTCTATATTTTCTCCTATCTAAAGTTCTTATAGATTAGAATAAAACTTGTCTTGCCAATAACTCACAATATTCTCAATAAATCTAATTATTATGTTTTTGTAGCGTTAAGGCCAATTTCACAAGATGTGAAAGAAAGTGTGCTGTCCCATGGGGCGTCGTGCGGAGCCACTCGCGGCTTTCCTTGTGGAAACATGTTCACACAATTGGACGAATTTGAATTTTTTGGCGCGTAAACGGCAAAATTTTTAGCAATGTACGAAGGTTTTACCTACATTGCATTTTGAGATATGTAATAGTTGCCTTGTGCATAATTCACATCCAAGATATATAAAAATTATTTACATTTTAAAAAATTATAAATCATTCGCTTTGTACTTTCATATGTCATGCTAAACAACTAACCAAATATGAAAACTTGACTCATTAGTTTATGTCCTTCTAGGGCGCGCGCACTTAGTTCCTTCGAGGGATCATATAAAGTCGGGCGATCATCAATTGTGCTTACTACTGTCGCATGTGGTGGCACCCTAAAAACTCATGACGAGCGAGAGCGATTCTGATTTTCGCCATGTTGGGTACCACATGACGCCACAGCAAAAATTCTATAGTACGATGACAGCATTTTAAAACCACTGTATTTTATCAAGTTTTAGTTTTATTTTGCAACCTATTTTTTCTCGAAGTTACTGCGACACAGATGAATGAACAGTTTCTTTCGGTCATAAAGTATTGTCAACGGCGTCAACAAAATTGTTTCAGTCGTTTGCAAGAACTGCCAACCAGGAACTTTTAAGTTCTAAATAAGTTGCGCCGTGGTTGTTAAACTTTTAAGACCAAAATGAAGGAAAGACAGCATTTAAATTGAGTTCATAATTTTAAATTTGTTGAATAGTTGTGGTAGTTTGTTTTCACGTGCATTAGTAGTCTGTCATTTCAAAAAGAAACTTCCTTGTTTTGTTTTTCAAGTACGAATTTCACTTTAGTAAAATTGTTTAACTAATTAAGCTACGAATTAAGTTGTTTAGCTATTAAATTATATTAGGATATTATTATTATATTATTAAACTAGGATCAATGATTTCTCACGCTTTTTAATTTAACAGCACGCCTCCACCAAAGTTAACGGTCCAAGCAAGCTTGACAGATATTTTTACGCAAAACAGTTTGTCGTTAACGCAGTTTTTTTACAGGCTTTAGGAGATCACTACGTTTCTGTATTTAACTATAATCCCAATTGCCTTTTATTGAAGTTAATTTTTTGTTCTAGCTGCCAATGTGCTTGCTTCTAACACGTATAGGCACTATACGAATTCGGTCAATTGTAAAAATCAGTGATGTAATATTTTTAACTTGGCTATATGTTGGTCAATAAATAACACAAAACGCACGCCCCACTGGTGCTGTAATTTTGCACACAATTAGGACAGATATTAAGCTATTTTAAATGCAGAGAAAACGCGTTGCTCTAACTTGTAACAATAACTATCAGTCAAAAAGTATAAAAATTAACAAAAATAAAACATCGGTTTTTCACGTTCTTATTGACATAAAAAAAATTCTGGTGAGATTTACAACCAAATCTTTAACAGGATTCAAAAGCCCTATAATGCAGTTAGACTTGGTGTTAGTAACATGCATTTATCTGTTTTAAGTGTGGCGTAGGAACGCATACATCTAGTGGCATCACTTGCACTCAAAAATTTTTAAAATCCACCAGTTTCAAGGGTCATAGCTGAGTATACAGGGCAATTATGGGTAAACTGATCTCATACATTTTGTTTGCACTCATGTAGGTACAAAATATCCAATTTAGAGCGAAATCCGACAACCTTTCCAAAATCGTATCAAGGGCAACTCACCAATGGTCGAACCTTACAGAAAGTCAACTGAAGACCCCGTACTCAACTGAGGGGTGTACCCCCCCCCTCGCAACTCAGTACCCCGTCTTCAGTTGAGGTCATACTCTTGTTGTCTCTCATCTCTTGTTGTCATACTATTCCTATTATGTACTCTTGGGGATATATATGTTGAGAATACACTCTTTTAAGATTACATCCCCATGATTTAACAACCACAAACAAAACTTGACTGTGTATCAGTTTTTGTTAAAGTTTAAGCTATTTTTTATTTCAGAGTTAATGCGATATTTCCAATGTTAATGTCACACAAAAAAGTCAGTTTTGTATTAGTTATTAAATATACCTCCAGGCATCAACAAAATTGTTTAAATATTTGCAAAACCGGCAAGCAGGAACTGTTTTTTTAATTAAGGGGGGGGGGGGGGGGCTACCCAGGTCAAAAATCAAAGTTCTCCAATTTTGCTTATTTTCACATATGTTACTCCCCCGAGGCACCCCTACCTCAGATAAGAACAATTAAGCTTGAAGGTGCACTTTTGGTTCTGTGCGTTTGCAAGTGTATTTACATAGGTAAAAGTACGCCAAAAAGCCTAAAAGTAGCCCTTAGTTGAGCAGTTCTAGCACAAACCACTTCAAGCCAATCAGGCTGAAACTTGGCATAGTAGTAGCCCACATGTAAGCGTAAAATCGTATGATCTGGATTTTTTATATGTATTTTCAATTCTAAAATCGAGGGCGAAATGTAAAAAAATGGCCGTTTTTTGGGCCCGCCAAATTTGAGTGATTTTACATTTTGCGTCATTGCTCTGGCCATAGGCAAAAATTCAAAAAAATGGATCATAGAGGTTGAGATATGACGTTCATCGAATCATGTAAAAATCAGCTTCGTCAGTACTAACAAAAATTTCGAGTAAAGGGACGCTTTGCAACCACAAAAAACTTTTTTTGCGCCTATGATTTACACGTAAAATTGTAATTTTGGGAGCCCCTAGTGAAAAATTGGCAAAAGCATTGGTTCCAGTTTGTTACATCTGCGATGCGCCTTTCCTGGGGCTACATTGTGTGCACATTTGAAGCGAATCGGAGAACCTGAAATTTTCACCTTTTCAGGTAGCCCCCCCCCCCCTTAAGTTGCGTTGTGGTGGTTCAACTTTTTAAGTAATGACCTACACTACAAAAGGACTTAGACATAATAAAGTTTTAACTTCAAATTTTAAGACTTGTTTATCTTGGTTTCCTGTCAAATGTTCCAGTAACTTCTTTTGTTTGGTTTGTTTTTAAAATACCAAGGTGGTAGAGTTAATAGTAAATTACTAAAGTTGTTTTTCAGGTCTTTTAATTTTAGTATCCGTAAATATATTTTTGCACCGAAGGCGGCTAAGCAACAAAGGTTTTCAAGTAAATAAATCCAATTAATTTACAGCAAAAGTTTCTGTGACAGATAGTTGAATTTAAAACATTTGTTTGTTAACGCAAAGTTTATTACATATTTAAAGACTTGCAATTTATCATGCTTTTACTACCAGTGATAATTTCGATTGCCTTTTTTGGAAGTTACGTGACCGGTCAAGGAGTCAATGTGCTCGCTTCTAACACGCTTAGAAACACAGGCACTCTTGCAGGCAATACGGGTAGACATTACGGTTTACTGACAAGAAATCTTGGCCACAACAGTGGCACTATTGTGAGACACACAGGAAGAAATAAAGGAGCATTTGCGAACGCTGCTTTGAAAAACAACGGCAGGGGAGCAAATAATCTGATTCGCTATGGCTATGGTCCGTACGCCCAAGCCTTGCTTCGAAATCAGAGACGATACAACAACGCACTTTTGAAAAATAACGGCCGAGCGGTCGGAAATACGGCCCGAAACACCGGACGAATATCAGACGCCTTGGTTAACACCGGCGGGCTGGCGAGCAGAAAGACGAACTTGGCTGCAAATCTGGGCGAGCGAAAACTGGGAACAACGGCCCAACTGCAAAACCAACAGGTGCGGAACGCCAACCGTCTGAGTCACCGAAAACTGCTGCAAACTGGCAAGTTGGCTCAAAACACTCTCGCCAGCAAAGGACGGACCACAAATAATCTTGCCAATTTCGCAGGCCGGGCAGGTCAACGAAAAACTAGTACGTTTGCAATTTGATATTATGGTAAAAGTTAGTAAGGATGCGAAAAAAGTTTCAAATTGAGGAACTTTAGTAAAATAAAGCATATTATACGCAAAATTGTGATCAGTGAAACAAATCATGTTTTGAACACAAGCTGGCAGGTAAAAAAATTTCGACTGACCTACCAACTGCGAAAACTCGACCCACGCGTTCGTTCTAGATCGATTAATGGTAAAACTTCATTTTCAGTTCTTCAGTTCAATTTTTAATTTAATTCTAATAATGTGTATTTTGACTAAAGTCCGACAAAAACTGTTCGACCGCGAGAAAAATTATTTTATTTATTATTCTAATTATTTATTTATTTATTTATTTATTTATTTATTTTTTTATTTATTTATTTATTTTATTTATTTATTTATTTATTTATTTATTTATTTATTTATTTATTTATTTATTTATTTATTTATTTATTTATTTATCTATTTCATTACTCTAATTCATGAACGAATTTCAGTCATCAAGAAAATGAAGTAATGGAGTAAGGTAGTCGCAGTAGCTGCGCTAATAATTATATACGGTATAATATGTTCCCCTTTTAGAAACGGTTGGCAATATTGGACGAAACAAACTGAATTTTGCTGGTCTAGTTTCTCAAAATAAAGCAAATACAGCAGCCAGAATCGCCGCTGGAAAACGGGCACGAAAAAATCGCAGACGGGGTGAGTAAATAAAATTTTTGATCGCGTCATTTTACAGCATTTTTTCGTTGAACTCAGTCGGTTTCAGACGGCAGTGAGTGTTAGGGTCGATTCATACTTACAGTATTATGTCCGTTTTGCCGGCATATTTGCGAAATAATAACGCTACAAGCTGATCTTATATACATAAATAAATTTCCGTTTTAGGTTTCGGGTCGAGTAGCCTAATGGTTAATCTACGCCATTTACTTAAGTCTATATCTACTATACTCTGTAGTCATGACAGTTTATGTCTTTCGTAATTACAGCACTGATCGTTTGTGTGAAAATAACAGCCGTAAATAAACAATAAAAATAGTAGACAATAAACGTCCTTTTGTACTTTTCCTGTTCTGCTGACGCTCGAAACACTACAGGACAAGTCACAAAGAAAAGGAGAAAAGGACGTTTTCAAAAGGAGAAAATGACTGTTTGAAAAGGACAAGGACTTTCTGAAAAGGACAACATGACTTTTCTAATAGGAGAAAAGGACGCCGAAAAGGACAGCCAAACAGACAAAAGGACGGGTTTCATTTGTAGTCAAAACGGTGGCAAAAGGACAAAGGACAAAAGGACAAATTTTAAAAGGACGAGTATGAACCGGGCTTTAGGGTCACACGTCTAAGAAGGGTTATTTAAGCGCTCCCTTTGCTGATTTAATTGGTATTAAAACGGTACTTCTAAGACTGGAATCACCAATGTTCAGGTCAGGAACTACATTAACCAGAATAAACTAATTAATAAATTATCCTAAGAGATACATTTAAGTTTTCGTGAATTGAAATCTTTTTTGTTATTTTCTATATGTTTTGAATGTATACCTGTATTTTTTCTAATATCTTCAATTAACCAATTAATTAAATTCATTCAATGCTAGTCATTTTTTTGTTTATTGTTTATTATTCATGTTATTTTGGTTTTGTTCATTATTATTGTTTTAGGTTAAACCCTGGTGCTTGCGAACAAATATGCTCACTGTGCGAAGCTGAAGAAAAGACTTGTACATTAATAAAATCAACAATTTCTTAGCTGTTTTTGCATAATGCTTTGCAGCATAAATAGATAACAAAACATTTACGAAACATGAATAACTCAACTGATGGCTTGTTGTCATTTTTCATTCACTGAACTGCTTTAAATAATTAACACAGATCTATCAGCCTGTTAATTCTCCCTTCACAATTGAAATAGTGTCAGAAGACGTCCGCAAAACTACTACCTTCTGTAACTGAGAAATTACAGCAATTAATTTATTAATTATTTTAAGCCATTTTGGCATTTTTTGATTTTCCTTTTGGACATTCTTTAATCTTTAATATTCAGTAATTTCGAATGTTTGGCAAAAAATTGTAAAACCTGAACACATTAACACTAAATATATAAATTTTATTTAATACAGAGCTAGTTTAAGGTGGCGCTCCGAATAACTGACTTTAGGCAGTAAAATTTTCAGTTACGTTTTCAGGTCTGTGTTCTTGAACAAAGGTTGTTCAGCAGTGAATTAGCTTTCGTTTGATATATATATATATATATATATATATATATATATATATATATATATATATATATATATATATATATATATATATATATATATATATATATATATATATATATATATATATATATATATATATATATATATATATATATATATATATATATATATATATATATATATGTGTGTGTGTGTGTATATATATATAACGTGTGATTTTGTTAAAATTATTTTTGACCTGTTTTTCAATGCGGCCAAATCTTCAAATCGATTTCCCGGAAAATTGTATATGGCTTTTGTAACCTTTTACAACGGTTTTCCGTAGCGAATCGGTGACTGCAACTTTTTAAAAGGTCGTTTGTGTAGGCAAACCTCTCTAAAAGAATTTCAAATTACGTTGAGCGACATTGACAAAAATACACTATTTTTCAAGCTAATTTTTCGTTAACTACTTTTTGGTTTCTCTAACTTTTCTCAACGGTTATTTGCATTAAAAAATACGCTCTATTTTTTGACACTGTCGTTTGTGTGGGCAAACTTCAGATTTTTATGATCGGCAATGGCCTTTTTTAATTCGTGATAGCTCTCCTCCACGTCGTTTTTTCATTGTGAAATTTGACTTAAGGTTAGAAAATAAGTAGATGCAGGTGTACTTTCTTCGAAAATGTTGATTTATGTTTTTCGTGAAATTGTGCAGCGTTTTCAAGTTGACCAATTATAGAAAAACTAGTGTATGTAGAGCCAAAACAATTGGATTAAAATTATAAGAAAAGATACACCTCGGCAACATAATTATCTACAGTTTAAGCTACAGATCGTAAAATTTAAGCAAAGTTTAGCTCAGTTATGCCGTTTGAAAATTTGTGCGTATTTAGCGAAAATAGAAATTTTCAATCGGTCATAAAAAAATAGAACTTACCAGCAAGAACGTCAAATTTACTCAAAAAACTTATCTTTGTAGCAAGCTTTAATATTTTCATACGAAAGTTATTCTAGCTAGAACATACGGCGACTTATAAGATGATAAAGTCATGGAAGTTATTCAGAGCGCCACCTTAAGTAAACAGCATATTATGTATCCAAGCCTGTTATATACCCTCACTAACACTCCGAGTTATATTTATCACGCAGCGGGCATACCATTAACAGTTTCAGTATAACACGCTTAGTTACTTAGGCCCTTTTTCTAAAATGGACTTAACTGGACTTGACTTAACTGGACTTAATTAAGTCCGGAATTTTGGAATGCAAAATCGGACTTAAGTGGACTTAAGTGGACTTAAGTGGACTTAACGCTGCCAGTGGACTTAATTAAGTCCAGTCGCATTTCTAAAATATCACCGGACTTAAATTTAAGTCCGATCGCATTCCAAAAATAGCAGTGGACTTTGTCCTTATGGGTGATTGATTCAAACTCCTTGGGGACAGAGGAACCAGAGTTGGACACGGGGCGTGGTCGGGGTGCCCCGGGGGGCGGGGCGGGGCGGATCGGGGCAGAGGTCTTGCCCATGCTGGAATTTAGGATTTTGTACTGTACCAACTTACTTTTTGAATTTGTCGTGTTTTTTTGTGCTACTCAAGCAGTGAAAAATTCTAGCTATATTTTGACCGATTTCTAAGCCGACTTTTATAAACTAGTGGAACTTTATAGGGTTTCAGAAGTATTTAAAAATTCATTATTTAACGCAAAAACGCTCAAAAACACAACAATTTCAATTGCGCAACACAAACTACCAACTTTTTCACTAGTCGGCCTGTAACTGTCTGATTGGCTGTTCTTGGAGTCACATGTAATTGCCTCATTTTGATTGGCTGACGCCCGTTAGACTGCTTCAGAACAGTCCAAAAGCTGCATGAGTGCAACGTGCAAGTACATATGAATTAATCGCAGCTTAAGGACAGTATTATTAGAACACTTCGCAAATCCAATCATTAATAAAGCGAATGACGAACCATAAGAGCTTATTTAACACAGAAACAGTCCATATACGCGAGCATACACCAGCTATAACATAAATTTTGTTTTAGAACGGTACAATATAGCTATTACAACTTTTTAAATTAGTGTAGGATGTATTTTTAAAAAAAATAAAAGCTCAAAAAATTTCAACAATTACATGGCTAAAAAGCGCATTTTCTGAGCTTTCGAATGACGTATTACACATGCAAAACGGTAAAACTAGTCAAAAGTTATGCACATAAACTCGTAAGCAACACAGAGTCTTAATAGCCGAGGTTATTTTAGGAATGCAATCGGACTTAATTAAGTCGGACGTAATCGAGTCGGACTTAATTAAGTCTGCATTCCAAAAATACTGGACTTAAGTGGACTTAATTAAGTCCGCTGCAAATTTAAGTCCACTTAAGTCCGACTTAACTGGACTTAAACTTGCAGCGGACTTGATTAAGTCCACTTAAATCCGGTCTTTATGGAATGCGTTTAAGTCCACTTAAGTCCACTGGTTTAAGTCCAGTTAAGTCAAGTCCAGTTAAGTCCATTTTAGAAAAAGGCCCTTAAGGTGGTAGTTGCGTTTTCGAGGTTATTGTGATTTCTATGGGCCTTTTTCTAAAATGGACTTAACTGGACTTGACTTAACTGGACTTAAACCAGCGGACTTAAGTGGACTTAAACGCATTCCAAAAAGACCGGATTTAAGTGGACTTAATTAAGTCCGCTGCAAGTTTAAGTCCAGATAAAAAAAAAACAAAGTCGGACTTAAGTGGACTTAAATTTGCAGCGGACTTAATTAAGTCCACTTAAGTCCAGTATTTTTGGAACGCAGACTTAATTAAGTCCGACTCGATTAAGTCCGACTTAATTAAGTCCGATTTCATTCCTAAAATAACTTCGGCTTTTAAGACTCTGTGTGGATTACGAGTTTACGTTTATAACTTTTGACTAGTTTTACCGTTCTGCATGTGTAATACGTCATTCGAAAGCTCACAAATTGCGCTTTTCAGCCATATAAATGTTAAAATTCTTTATGCTTTTATTTTTTAAAATTACATCCTGAACAACTTTAAAAAGTTGTGACAACTGTATTGTACCATTCTAAAACAAAAATTTTCGTTTAAGGCTGGTGTATGCCCGCGTTTGAGGGCTGTTTCTGTGTTCAGTATGGTCTTGTGGTTCGTCATTGGCCTCAGATTGATTTAGACTTGCGAAGTCTTCGATACTGTTCTTAACCTGCGATTAATTCATATGTAATTTCACTCATGCATCTTTGGGACAGTTCTTAAGCACTCTTACGTACGTCAGCCAATCAAATTGAGCCATATTTACATGTGATACCAAGAACAGCCAATCAGACAGTTGCAGGCCGACTAGTGGAAAAAACTGCTAGTTTGTGTTGCGTAATTGAAAATGCGTTTCTGAGCCTTTTTTTGCGTGAAAATTTGAAATGTTATATACTTCTGAAACCCTAAAAAATTCTACAAGTATATAAAGCACTTTTACGACGGCTTTTCGAGTCTCTTGGTAGTCTAGATGGTAAGCTTTTTGCTTTTCAATCGGGCAACCACGGATCGAATTCTGTTCTGAGCTATTTTAATTTCAGTTTTACTTTAACTAGCAAATGCGATTAATATACTTTTAAGTTATTTTCAACGAAACGCAGTTAATCCAATCGAGTTTGAGCATTATTTCACGTGTAAAAGACTGTTCCTCTGTCCTCAAGGAGTGTGAATTAATCACCCATATATAAAGACAGGGACAAGAACTTTACTTTACTTTTACTTTTTGTTAATTCTTGATCAACTTCACACATGCAGAAATTAATGTAGAACTCGTCAAAAGTTATAAACGTAAACTCGTAATCCACACAAGTCTTGAAAGCCAAATTTGGGAATGAAATCGGACTTAATTAAGTCGGACTTAATCGAGTGGACTTAATTAAGTCTGGTTGCAAAAAACTGACTAAGGACTATAGTCCGCTGCAAAAGTCCACTAGTCAACTGACTAACTGGACTTAAACCAGCGGACTTAAGTGACTTAAACGCATCCAAAAATACCGGATTAAGTACTAATTAGCCGCTGATAAGTCCACTAGTCCGACTACTGGACTAAACTTACAGCGGACTTTATTCACATCCTTGAATGCGTAGTCCACTTAAGTACGGTCGTTAGTCCAGTAAGTCAAGCCCAGTTCAGCCTTAGAAAAAGGCCCATAGAAATCACAAAAAACCTCAAAACGCAACTACCACCTTAAGGGCCTTTTTCTAAAATGGACTAACTGGACGACTAACTGACTTAAACCAGTGACTTAAGTCGGACTAAACGCATTCCCGAGACCGGATTTAAGTCGACTTAATCAAGCCCGCTGCAAGTTTAGTCCAGATTAACGTAAAACTACAGTAAACTAAACTACAGCGGACTAATTAACCGGCTTAATCCAGTATTTTTGAATGCAGACTTAATTAGTCCGACTCGATTACGTCCGACTTAATTAATCCGATTGCATTCCTAAAATAACCTCGGCTTTAAGACTCTGTCTTTCATTTGATTTTTACTGTTTCCTTTTCTGTGTATACGTCATTCGAAAGCTCAGAATGCCTTTTAGCCTATTAATTTTTACTTTTTTTTAAAATACATCCTCACTATAAAAATATAGCTTTTACCGTTCTAAACAAATTTTTTAGCTGTGTTGCTAGCTTTACTTTTCTTAAATACTCTTTTCTCTCCTATATTTTTCATCTATATCTCCTAGCTCATATCTTTCTTCACGTGCACTCTGCAGCTTTTACTTTCTAAGCATCTACGGGCTCAGCCAATCAAAATCAGCAATACACTTACTCCAAAACAATCAACAGTACAGGCCACTAGTAAAAATTTAGTTTTTCGCATTAAATTTTTTTTTTACTTTTTCGTAATATAATTTTAATCTTCTAAACCCTTAACCACTGTTAAATCGCTAAATCTCAAATTGCTTCCCCCAACCCGGTACAGTACAAAATCCTAAATTCCAGCATGGGCAAGACCTCTGCCCCGATCCGCCCCGCCCCGCCCCCCGGGGCACCCCGACCACGCCCAGTGTCTCCAACTCTGGTTCCTCTGTCCCCAAGGAGTTTGAATCAATCACCCATAAGGACAAAGTCCACTGCTATTTTTGGAATGCGATCGGACTTAAATTTAAGTCCGGTGATATATTAGAAATGCGACTGGACTTAATTAAGTCCACTGGCAGCGTTAAGTCCCACCTAAGTCCACTTAAGTCCACTTAAGTCCGATTTTGCATTCCAAAATTCCGGAAACTTCGGTTGGTAATGTTAAGTCAAGTCCAGTTAAGTCCATTTTAGAAAAAGGGCCTAAGTAACTAAGCGTGTTATACTGAAACTGTTAATGGTATGCCCGCTGCGTGATAAATATAACTCGGAGTGTTAGTGAGGGTATATAACAGGCTTGGATACATAATATGCTGTTTACTTAAGGTGGCGGTCTGAATAACTTCCATGACTTTATCATCTTATAAGTCGCCGTATGTTCTAGCTAAAACATTTTTAGTATGAAAATATTAAAGCTTGCTACAAAGATAAGTTTTTTGCAGTAAATTTAACGTTCTTGCTGGTAAGTTCTATTTTTTATGACCGATTGAAAAATTTCTATTTTCGCTAAATACGCACAAATTTTCAAACGGCATAACTCAGTTAAACTTTGCTTAAATTTTACGATCTGTAGCTTAAACTGTGATGATTTTGTGTTGCCGGGGTGTATCTTTTCTTATAATTTTAATCCAATTGTTTTGGCTCTACATACAC
>JASANF010019825.1:17500-22797 GCA_030248245.1 Trissonchulus sp. WLG1_4
AATTTTTCTCGCGGTCGAACAGTTTTTGTCGGACTTTAGTCAAAATACACATTATTAGAATTAAATTAAAAATTGAACTGAAGAACTGAAAATGAAGTTTTACCACTAATCGATCTAGAACGAACGCGTGGGTCGAGTTTTCGCAGTTGGTAGGTCAGTCGAAATTATTTTACCTGCCAGCTTGTGTTCAAAACATGATTTGTTTCACTGATCACAATTTTGCGTATAATATGCTTTATTTTACTAAAGTTCCTCAATTTGAAACTTTTTTCGCATCCTTACTAACTTTTACCATAATATCAAATTGCAAACGTACTAGTTTTTCGTTGACCTGCCCGGCCTGCGAAATTGGCAAGATTATTAGTGGTCCGTCCTTTGCTGGCGAGAGTGTTTTGAGCCAACTTGCCAGTTTGCAGCAGTTTTCGGTGACTCAGACGGTTGGCGTTCCGCACCTGTTGGTTTTGCAGTTGGGCCGTTGTTCCCAGTTTTCGCTCGCCCAGATTTGCAGCCAAGTTCGTCTTTCTGCTCGCCAGCCCGCCTGTGTTAACCAAGGCGTCTGATATTCGTCCGGTGTTTCGGGCCGTATTTCCGACCGCTCGGCCGTTATTTTTCAAAAGTGCGTTGTTGTATCGTCTCTGATTTCGAAGCAAGGCTTGGGCGTACGGACCATAGCCATAGCGAATCAGATTATTTGCTCCCCTGCCGTTGTTTTTCAAAGCAGCGTTCGCAAATGCTCCTTGATTTCTTCCTGTGTGTCTCACAATAGTGCCACTGTTGTGGCCAAGATTTCTTGTCAGTAAACCGTAATGTCTACCCGTATTGCCTGCAAGAGTGCCTGTGTTTCTAAGCGTGTTAGAAGCGAGCACATTGACTCCTTGACCGGTCACGCAACTTCCAAAAAAGGCAATCGAAATTATCACTTGTAGTAAAAGCATGATAAATTGCAAGTCTTTAATTATGTAATAAACTTTGCGTTAACAAACAAATGTTTTAAATTCAACTATCTGTCACAGAAACTTTTGCTGTAAATTAATTGGATTTGTTTACTTGAAAACCTTTGTTGCTTAGCCGCCTTCGGTGCAAAAATATATTTACGGATACTAAAATTAAAAGACCTGAAAAACAACTTTAGTAATTTACTATTAACTCTACCACCTTGGTATTTTAAAAACAAACCAAACAAAAGAAGTTACTGGAACATTTGACAGGAAACCAAGATAAACAAGTCTTAAAATTTGAAGTTAAAACTTTATTATGTCTAAGTCCTTTTGTAGTGTAGGTCATTACTTAAAAAGTTGAACCACCACAACGCAACTTAATTAAAAAAACAGTTCCTGCTTGCCGGTTTTGCAAATATTTAAACAATTTTGTTGATGCCTGGAGGTATATTTAATAACTAATACAAAACTGACTTTTTTGTGTGACATTAACATTGGAAATATCGCATTAACTCTGAAATAAAAAATAGCTTAAACTTTAACTTAAACTGATACACAGTCAAGTTTTGTTTGTGGTTGTTAAATCATGTGGATGTAATCTTAAAAGAGTGTATTCTCAACATATATATCCCCAAGAGTACATAATAGGAAAAGTATGACAACAAAAGATGAGAGACAACAAGCGTATGACCTCGACTGAAGACGGGGTACTGAGTTGCGAGGGGGAGGGGTACCCCCTCAGTTGAGTACGGGGTCTTCAGTTGACTTTCTGTAAGGTTCGACCATTGGTGAGTTGCCCTTGATACGATTTTGGAAAGGTTGTCGGATTTCGCTCTAAATTGGATATTTTGTACCTACATGAGTGCAAACAAAATGTATGAGATCAGTTTACCCATAATTGCCCTGTATACTCAGCTATGACCCTTGAAATTGGTGGAATTTAAAAATTTTTGAGCGCAAGTGATGCCACTAGATGTATGCGTTCCTACGCCGCACTTAAAACAGATAAATGCATGTTTACTAACACCAAATCTAACTGCATTATAGGGCTTTTGAATCCTGTTAAAGATTTGGTTGTAAATCTCACCAGAATTTTTTTATGTCAATAAGAACGTGAAAAAAAAACGTTTTATTTTTGTTAATTTTTATACTTTTTGACTGATAGTTATTGTTACAAGTTAGAGCAACGCGTTTTCTCTGCATTTAAAATAGCTTAATATCTGTCCTAATTGTGTGCAAAATTACAGCACCAGTGGGGCGTGCGTTTTGTGTTATTTATTGACCAACATATAGCCAAGTTAAAAATATTACATCACTGATTTTTACAATTGACCGAATTCGTATAGTGCCTATACGTGTTAGAAGCAAGCACATTGGCAGCTTGAACAAAAAATTAACTTCAATAAAAGGCAATTGGGATTATAGTTAAATACAGAAACGTAGTGATCTCCTAAAGCCTGTAAAAAAACTGCGTTAACGACAAACTGTTTTGCGTAAAAATATCTGTCAAGCTTGCTTGGACCGTTAACTTTGGTGGAGGCGTGCTTTTAAGGGGGTAGTGTCGCGAAAGCAGTCGATTTTGCGTAACTGTAAATCATTTTTAGAAAAAGATAAGACATCGTTCTTTATATATTTAGAAAATATATGTTGAGGCAAGTATTTTCGCAAAGTTTCATCAAAATTGATGCAGTATACTGGTTGCAGTGAGGTCGCAAAGTCGGAAAAATGACGTTTAAAAAACCTATTCACATTCGATTTTTTCGCCACAATTATCAACTTATTTGTTTAGTTTGTTTACATAGACTAAAAGGACATATATGTTGTAGTTTATGCACACAAAATGTAGTGCAAATTGCTTGAGTGGTTTTGGAGTAATACCTGTTTGAACTGTGAAACTGTGCGTAAACAGTGAAGTACTCACTGCAATAATGATAAATTGTGAAAAATTTAGACGCTTATTTTAAAATCAAAAGAAAAACGAACCTTCATTTTTCTTTTTTTTATTTGTGACAAAAAACTGTGCGTCAAAACGTTATGTGTACTTCACAAGCTGGCCAATCTGATATCTGGCTTAATTTTTTGAATTTTCATGTCCTTATTGTGTGATGTCTGGCTTACAATCGGTGATTGGTTCAAGATATTGGTAGATATTGGTAGTCTAGTGTCTGGCAGTACTTATTTAACACAGAATAGCATTGGACTAGTTTTTCAGTTAACGTACAAGTCCAAAGCAAAAAGTTCTCTTTTTGCAACCTATGAGCAAAACTGCTTTCGCGACACTACCCCCTTAAATTAAAAAGCGTGAGAAATCATTGATCCTAGTTTAATAATATAATAATAATATCCTAATATAATTTAATAGCTAAACAACTTAATTCGTACCTTAATTAGTTAAACAATTTCACTAAAGTGAAATTCGTACTTGAAAAACAAAACAAGGAAGTTTCTTTTTGAAATGACAGACTACTAATGCACGTGAAAACAAACTACCAGTACTATTCAACAAATTTAAAATTATGAACTCAATTTAATTGTGTCTTTCCTTCATTTTGGTCTTAAAAGTTTAACAACCACGGCGCAACTTATTTAGAACTTAAAAGTTCCTGGTTGGCAGTTCTTGCAAACGACTGAAACAATTTTGTTGACGCCGTTGACAATACTTTATGACCGAAAGAAACTGTTCATTCATCTGTGTCGCAGTAACTTCGAGAAAAAATAGGTTGCAAAATAAAACTAAAACTTGATAAAATACAGTGGTTTTAAAATGCTGTCATCGTACTATAGAATTTTTGCTGTGGCGTCATGTGGTACCCAACATGGCGAAAATCAGAATCGCTCTCGCTCGTCATGAGTTTTTAGGGTGCCACCACATGCGACAGTAGTAAGCACTATTGATGATCGCCCGACTTTATATGATCCCTCGAAGGAACTAAGTGCGCGCGCCCTAGAAGGACATAAACTAATGAGTCAAGTTTTCATATTTGGTTAGTTGTTTAGCATGACATATGAAAGTACAAAGCGAATGATTTATAATTTTTTAAAATGTAAATAATTTTTATATATCTTGGATGTGAATTATGCACAAGGCAACTATTACATATCTCAAAATGCAATGTAGGTAAAACCTTCGTACATTGCTAAAAATTTTGCCGTTTACGCGCCAAAAAATTCAAATTCGTCCAATTGTGTGAACATGTTTCCACAAGGAAAGCCGCGAGTGGCTCCGCACGACGCCCCATGGGACAGCACACTTTCTTTCACATGTTGTGAAATTGGCCTTAACGCTACAAAAACATAATAATTAGATTTATTGAGAATATTGTGAGTTATTGGCAAGACAAGTTTTATTCCAATCTATAAGAACTTTAGATAGGAGAAAATATAGAAAAAGTAAGCATAAATTGAAGAATAGAACTCCAACCAAGAGTTGGCAGGACGTAGAAAAAGTGTGTAAAGTCTTGTTTTCGCTTCTTCAGCTGTTCTTTCATAAATCTAGCGTGAGAACCGTCAGTTCGCTGTTTTTGCTGTAGCCGTCCCGATGGCTTTTCACCCCCAAAACTGTTGCATTTTTGCCATTTTCACGATTCGGTTGCGATCGGCGGCTTGCTGGAAACCAAAGCTGGGTCGTCGTCGTCAGATACCAGATCGATGATTTCTAGAGACGTAGCTTCGGCGCATACCCGCACGGCTTTATCCAACCCCAAGTCACCGAAAAGTGGCTTTGTAAACAACAAATCATTAGCTCCTCAGGGTTCAGCACAAATCAGGTCCTCAGGTCCGTAAGCATGGCCTCGTGGCCGTGATTCCAGTCACCGGTTTTCAGGAAGTCGTCTTGGAGGACCCAAATTGACAGTAGGGTAAAACGGGGTAATATGGGCATAGTTTTTAGCTGACTATGACCGCATTACCCTACTTGATGTTATAACTCATGCCAGTGCAAAGGGTAAAATATGCTTTTAACAGAGATTATAAAGCCATGTCCCATGATATACCACACGAAATTTCAAGTGGATTGGTTAACATTAAAGTTTACAGCTTACATTTGAAGTTGCAGACATAAATTTCGCAAATATAGGGTAATGCGGTCATTGATGTCGGCTATTTTGGTCAAAAATAAGGTATTATGGTCAACGAGCAAATCAGTGCAGAAATGAGCATAGCCTATCGCTTACGGATAAAAATCAAACTTTTAGACGCTTTTATCAAAATAAACATAAAAAACGATTGGTAAAAAACCATTACAAGAAAAAAACAGTTACTAAATACGCAAGAAATCTACATGACAAAATTATTGTGTTTAGCTTTCAGTTTTTAGCATACACCTGTGAAATTACAGTTTTATAAATTGACATAATTTAG